>PRKT01000050.1:785131-819552 GCA_003671525.1 Saccostrea glomerata
AAGGCCCTTTCACAATTGGCGCACGAGCAGAAGCGACAAAATATTCGTGCGACCGAATAATTTTGGTTAGGATCGTAAACTGTTGCCAAAATAATCGCATATGAAAAAAGTGTTCGTACGAAATTTGCACGATCCAAAGCGACTGTTGTGCATTAAATCTTGCGATATATCTTGCGTCTTTATGCGACTGTTGTAGAATGAAAGCGAGTGTTGTAAGATAATGCGATAGGATTGCACGACTGATCAGGTAATCGGACGATTGAACGTGCTACAAAACGATTGCACGTGCGGTGCTCGTGCGCTCATGCATTCCATAGTACGAATGTTCGTGCGAGTCAGAGGGCCGGGTATGTATACCACCCGTTTCAGACGCTCTTCAGTTGACATAGTAGAGATGCTTATAATTATACACGGTATATATACCTGTTGCAAAGCATGGCAATTGAAGGTGATAAATTAAACAATGATAGTAAAACGTTGCAAGATTACATGAGACATGTTGAGCAACAGTCTCATGGTCGCAAAACACACGCAAAGACATCTGCGATTCATCTTACGATCTTAAAAAATCGTGTATCACTCTTACGAGTACATAAAACGTTGTAAGACCTTCGTACTAATTTTCGTGCGTTGAATTGCGATAATTTTGATCGCATTTGGTCGCGTCTGAATAGTGTGCATGTTGACTATTTTGAGGAGACTTGACGCGACCACTAAAACACATGCAATGAATGCGAGACATCATGCAACGTATGTGATAGCTCGTGCGAAGCTAAAATTTTCCGATCGCAAAGTGTTGTAAAGTGCTCGTGCGCCAATTGTGAAAGGGCCTTTACATGCATTTATTATAATTTACCCAAATTTGTCTTACCCCATGTTCCCTGATTAAAAAAATATCAATAATTCTCTGCATATTTCATGTTTCTTACATTTTAAATGTTTTGGCTCTGTTGTTGTTTCAAAACAGGTATCATATTTATAAATTTGATAATAAGTCATTTTAAATCTTGGCTTTGCATATATATGTCACAGTGGGGGAAAAAAATCTTGTCCCTTTTGTGAAAAATAAATTCCATCTCCACCAACAAAACATTGAGTGCTCTCTATTATATCCAGGTACAGACAGACGTGACACAGGTATCAGAGAACCAGTTTTTATTCAACATCCCAGATGCAGACGACATCAATCACTTGGTGATCTTTCTGACCGGTCAGATTCCATTCCCTGATGGCCTTGGAGCAGCAGGTAGCTTATTTTTTAGTAGACATAGATTGATATGTAAACCTCGAAAGTTCAGCATTAAATGATCCGGGCCAGGTCAAGTAACTGCCTGTAACACCTAACCAATACACACTGTGTGGCGAGTTATCTTCATCAGTCAAGTAGTGACCAAAATAAACAGCAAGTTTATTTTTACGCCAGAGTCTGAATGCTTTAGGTGTCTAAATCTCTGTCTCACTAGTTAACTCTATTTTTCAGTATATTTTTCCTTTCCTAATCCACAAGGACAGTCCTGGGCCCTGCTGGGGCATATTACCAACACAAAACCAAGTGCAATATTCAAAATCACCAACATCAAAAAAAGTAAGTTAAAATAATGCAGCAATGTTTTGTTATAGAAAATTAAGGTAAATTAACGTGCTATTAAGAAGGGCTAATTAATTAATGGTTACTTCTCTTGGCATGCATTGCTTGGCCTTAGGGAGGGTTTATTTTTGGTCATGGTACTGAACGGGTTATGAGTGTCACATGGTCAAGTTATGATTTAAATGCCTATATACAGAGTACAATGTTCTTGTTCTCATCTTTGTATACTTTTGGAGATTTGGGTTGTATTATTTGCAAAAGTAGGCTCATTTCTACAGGTTTAAGTTATACTGGAATTATTTCTTTTATTTTAATTTTGCTATAAAGGCACCATTTTGATAGCTGCCTAAATTTTCTTTGGAAGCAACATTTGCCCACAAACAAATTGTCTTCTTTTCTTTCAATTTATTTATTTATTTAGGAAAATGCACAAAGACATAAAATATGATTGAGATATGAAATCTAAAAGAAAAAACTCAGTTATCATAAAATCTAAACATAGTAGATCTCATTTTGAACAATTAAATTTGGGTTTTACCTTTTTTTAAAACATGCATTTATTTTTGATGGATTTTATTCTAAAAACCTGGAAGTGAGTTCCACTCCTGAATACCATTACTGACTCTGTTTTTACAATATTTAGGGACCAAAAAAATTAAGCTTGCTGGATATTGTTGCTTTGGTGTATTGCTTGTAAAAATTTATCTGAAATTTTAGATTAATAATTCGGACATTTAGAGAATTGATTTGTGGAGACAAAGTTGAGAAACATTCAAAAGACCAACTTTTAAAAAAACTATAAAAAAAATTTTTGATTTGTATCAAATTTATCATATTTATCATAAAGCTATATAATCATGCTAATACACACTGTGTGGCGAGTTATCTTCATCAGTCAAGTAGTGAATGGATAGCGCTCAATGGCTATCCCAACTTCTGACACCAAACATTGTAACACTATACTGGTTCTAGTAGACAGGAGTTAACTCCCCTTTTAAACACCGAGTCAACAACACTAAAGAACTATATGCGGTATCAACCAACATTTGCCCCCCAAAATCAAACTTTGATGGAGTAATATTTAATTAAGTCCTTAAACAGGGGAGTATATGCTGACTTCAAAGCACTGAATAATTTCATAAGTAATGACGTCATATGTACGTAATGACGTCACAAATATGAAGTAAATTTCAGTTTTTTATGAATTTTGCAGAAAAATGTACATATTTCGTCGATATTTTAAATAAAAGTCACCGAGCGCATGTGTGTTCAGGATAAATATTTTTATATAATGTGTAGAATGATAATATCAATGAAATATGTCAATATTGTTCCTGAACACACATGCGCTCTATAAATTTTAAAGCTTGAATTGTTGAAATTTTGTCCATTTTGTCCTCTTTCTGAAAAAGGATATAAAATCAGACTAGTTTGTGACGTCATAAAAACAGAAATTGTGAATACACTGCTCTGGAACTATAATATTTTCTGTTAACTAATATTTCTCGTACAATTTATTGGAATCAGCACATTTCAGGAAGTTTTCAAAATTTGACTTTTGTGGGGCAAACATATGCAATATACCGCATATAGTTCTTTAAGTTTCATGAATTTATTGAATCTGCTTCCAAATACAAAATTTTATATGAATAATACCCGTAAGTCTCAACAAGAAGGTATAAAAAAAAAATACTTACAACTGAACAAAATAATTTATCCAAATTTTACAATTTCCAAGCTTTTCTAATCCAAACCCCAATAATAAATTTTAAAAAAAAAGTCAGATTCCAGATTATAATAATCCAGAAATACGTTTTTATTACTAATTAAGTTATTATTTTGATAAATTGTCAGAACGGTCAATGGTAAAATATAATTAGCTAATATATAAAACAATTCACATAATATGTGATACATATTCATACAAATTCATCATTTACAATTATATATGTTCATTTAAGAATAAATAAGGGTCGTATACATAAATACTACACTAAGCTTGATTTGTTAGCTCACGTTAAAATTCACTGTGTCTTTAAGCATGGGAGCAAGTCACAGAGATATAAACTTGAAGATTGGGGCTAAGAATTCCTTTTCAATGTGCTGCATATCTTAAAATTGTATCAAGTAGTTGTCGGATTCTATATAATAATGTGTATTTATCATGTTACAGGTTCTATGATAAACGAGAACCCGTTCTCTGAGACCATGCCTCACGTTTCACACATGGGTCAGGTGGGGATCTCCGTCGAACCCCTCACCCAGCTGGCTCAGCAGACCCCTGAGGCTGGAACCAATGTCTCCAAAGTAGACTCATTTGTGGAATTCTCACAGAAAATGCTGGAGAATTTCTTTAATTACGCGACATCGTTTGCCGTCACGCAGTCTCAGATGACAGCTAATCCTACTGAGGCTTACGTCACATTGAACGTCGTCCAGAACTGGTTCCAGAATTTCCAGCGAAGGTTGCAGCAAAACCCGTATTTCTGGAGGCAATGAGTGAAATGAATGATCAACATATTGAATTGTGTGCCTTGAATGTTTTTATGTGTCTGGTCGGGTTTAAATGGATAAGTTTTTCTTGCATCATCTAGTAACCTACTTTGTCATGTATGACAAAAACTGTGCCATGTAGTGTTAACCTTCAAGTGCTAGTAAAGTATACATTTTGATGTTGTGTGCACTATAAAATATTTAAGATTTAAATCCTGTATTTGTATGTGAAGCAACACATGGTATTCTTGAGTACTGTAGCAGTACTTGTATATAATTATGTGAATAAAGCATTGTGTTCATTGATATGCATGAAATCCTATATGAAAATATTTCATTGCAAAACCAGAACCTACCATTTATACTTACCTATGAGTTCTGTTTTCTACTGTGCTTCCTCTTTTTATTTACCTACATAACACAGGATTCATGTTAAGCCATTTCCTTTGTCTGTATTTTTAACAAGGATTTAGTTCGTAAGTAGTATATTATTTTTAAAAAAATGTTAGTAGAACCAAAACCACAGAAAACATTATTGAACATTAAGAATGTAAGTATTATCCAGTGTTGTATGAGCTTCTTTTGACTTGATAGTTCTAATTACGGTACACTTTCAGCATTTGATAGAGATAAATATGGTAATAAAGATTCTGAAAGTTGTCAACCTAAATAAAAATTACTCAAATAATTGTGAAAAAATAAACAAAACACCTTTATGTACCATATATATGCAATTTAAATATAACTTTTACTTTGTACAAAAGAAAGTAATTATTCAAGGGGGTTCACAGTGTGTCATGATTAAAACCAGGGGCGACGGAACCTGTAGGCTTATGTCAAACTCTTTGGTTTATTATCAGAGCAAGGCTTTCTTGTTTCTCCTAGATAAAACCAAATGCAAAATACAAAAGCTGAAAATATTATGCATTCATTATTACTGCACAATCTTATAACTCTTTCTTTCTTTGCTCATTTATATTTTTTATGCCTTAGAATCGATTTCTTGAATTAATTAACCCTTGATAATGGAAAATATTGATCAAGTGTTATAACTTGTAATATGACAGGTGTGATTAATGTTTCTGAAATATATTTTAGTTGTATAGCTATGTTCTGATGAAACAAATGTGAGCTGATAGACTTTTACAAGGAGTGTTTACAAAAATAGTGCCATCTTTTGTTCACAAAAAATATTTCTATCCTTTTAGTGTTATCTGATTCAAATAGTGATATTTACGTGTAGAAAATTGTGTTCAGCTGTTTTCTTTGTTATAGTATTTAATCTGCACTTGCTTGTTTCAAAACTTACTGTCTATAGAAATGAAGTATATGATTGTATGTACCAGAGTATTACCTATTCTGTATGCACGGTAGTCTATGAAACACCAACAGTAATTTTCAATGTCATTAATTTAAGATTTTTCCCTCACCAGAGCGAGAGACTTTAGAAAATATTTTTGCATTTGAATTGGTCTTGTTTGCATATCAGTAGGAAATAGCAAAGAAGTGGTTAGTGTCATTTGAATATTTTGTTTTCTTTAAGTTATCTAGAAAATAGACAAAACTTTTGTGTAAGAAGTTTTTATGTAATGAAAATTCAAGTTGTGCAGATCACATTAAGTTTTTCACGTATTGAAATCTCGCCAAGGTCAGTTGAGACTATAAATTCTGTACTGACATATCTTCCTATGCAAAAGAGACATCAGTACAAAATTTATAGTTTTAATAAATCTCACATGGAATACGTATACATGTATTGAAGTGATTTGAGTTTCTAAATTGCATTGGTATTGTTAATTATTTTTTAAAATTATCCATTCTTAAGGAGCTTTTGTAGACCTACACTTGATATACTTTAATGATTTTGTAAAAAGCTATTCCAAAAAATAAAGTTATCCTGAATTTACAGAATGTTTTCATTCTGATTTAGTGCCTGTGGAAAGAAAAAATTATTTACTAGTAAATTTAAGGCAAACAGAGAGCTCAATTGTGAAATATGTCCATATTTTACTTTCTCTCAGTATATGACTAGAGATGTAGGCGTTTTTGGGGTTACTGAAACATAGGAGAAGGATTTCATTTATCAGCCATGACGAAATTTCCTCAAATTTAATATGTCATTTCAGAAATACACATTTTTTTATTGTTAAATTTTCTGAAAATTGAAAAAAAACCAGGATGTGAGTGAATTTGTTATTGTAATGTGAAAGTTATTTCATAACTCATTGTCTATGGTTAAAACATCTTTTACATTTATTTAAACTATAAAAAGACAATTTAAAATATGATCAAAAGACCCCTCCACCTTCCAAAGACATCTTGCAACTAGAATTTACATCTGACAAAAGTACATGTGTGTTTGAAGAAAACGACCAACTTGAACTTGACCAACCATGCATGATTTGATGTTTTTGTATCGGGGATAGTCCCAAATGGAAGACAAAAATGCAAAGACAATTATCTTGTGTTTGTGGACACATTTGGTGAAACTAAATGCCCAAAAACTTTCTTCATGGCTGGTATATAAAATATACGAAGATATATGCAATATAATTTATGTTGTCGTACAAGTAAAAAATCTTTTCAGAGAATTTGATTCTAATATTACCAAAGTTACTTATAATGCTTGTTTCAGACATCATACATCCACAGATTCTATATAATTTTGACATGCAATTTATTTATGTCAACATACAATAAAATGATGTAAATATTCAACTTTATGTCAACATGCGATAAAATTATATTGGCAAGCTTATTTTTTGATCCGTACATTTGCTAAAAGTTCACATATTATTTTGCACTGAGCCTTCTCAGTAAGTTAATTGATTTTAAAAAATCTTCTTTTTTATCTATCTCTGCATGTTCATTATCTTCACTTTTTACTTTAAGAACTAAATTAAAAAATTTAATTTATTTCTAACAGTAAACTTATGAACATACAGAGACTGATCTTAAAAAAATTAACAATAAAAATATGTGAAGAGGGCATAAAACATGAGATTTTTTTTTACTACTCACTATGATATTAACAGTATTGAAGGAGAAACCTCAAGAGTACTGTGCAACAAGATTTTCAAGAAATGGTTTAAATCAGATGTGGATACTTAAAAATTCTAGGGGACTTTTGGAACAATTTGAAATCAGGTTTTACTTTTCAACTTTATATAATACCATTCCCAACAATAAGTTAAAATCCAGGCTTTTTGATATCATTGACAGCTGCTTTTTCATTAAAAATGGAGCTCGTAAATTAACTTACCATGTCATTGGTCATTTGCAAAATAATTTTGTAATAAAAAAAAAAATTCTGATTGTACACACGTACTCTGAAGTTGACGTCAAAAAGATGCTTGAGTTTCTGATTGACAATATCTATGTTGTTTTTGGAGACCAGGCCTTCCAACAATCTATTGGAATTCCTAAGGGTACCAGTTGCACCCCGTTATTAGCAGACCTAATTATATATTCATATGAAGCAGAATTTGTGCAAAATCTTATGCATGAAAAGAAGAAAACAATTGCTATGGCCTTCAATTCAACATTTAGATATATCGGACGACGTATTTTCAATTAACAATGGTAATTTCCATTATTATGTTGATACGGTAATATCCTGGTGAGCTTGACATAAAAGATACCAGAGTGTTACACATCTGATTCATATTTGGATATTTTACTCTTACTTATAAAATTACAATCACAATCTTTTTAACAAAATAATTTTGCAAATGACCAATGACAAGGTAAGTTAATTTACGAGTTCCAATTTTAATGAAAAGCAGTTGTAAATGATATCAAAAAGCCTGGACTTAAATTTATTGTGGGTAATGGTAGTGTATAAAGTTGAAAAGTCGTAAGTTTTTAAGCTGTTGATTTGGGTAAAATCTTGTGATTTCAAATTGTCCAAAAGTTCCCTGGAATTTTTAAGTATCCGCATTTGATTTACACCACTTCTTGAATATATTGTTGCAGTTTCTCCTTCACTTCTGATAATATCTTAGTGAGGAGTAAAGAAAGAGTTTTGATTGAACATTTACTGGGACCCGCTATGTATCTTTGTAAGGATTCTTATGAAGTTTTAAAATTCAATATATATGGTAGATCAAATTCATTATGGTTCTTTGGGAAATGAAAGATATTCAAAACAGACATATGATTTTGAAGAATTTCTTACTTGGAAAGGGAACTATGAGTATAAGTTGGATTTCCACTTGTAGAACTAAATCCAAGTTCTTCTTAAATACAATATATATAAGAGCCTTACAAACGAAGACAATGTTGTTACCTGCTGTCAGCAGGAACCAGTACGTACTGATCATGTAATCTATCTAATTCTTTTTTCAATTCTGGATTATAGATGGTTTTCATATTGCCCCTCAATCTTTTAAAACGCGATTTTAACTTGGATTTGATACATTAAATCCATTCTGACAAAGTGTCAACGTCTTCTTCTTTTTTTTTATCTGGTCCATCGCCTGGCGTAATCTTCAACAGAATCCATGATAATTATGAAATTCAGACGCCAGTTGAAGGATTGGGTCTCCCTATATTTAGGACCTTTTTAAAATAAGTGATCTTAGGTCCTCATTATTAATTATTTTACGTCACCTGTAATAACATGTCCAACAGGACAATAGTTATAGGGTGAATAAGAACATGAACACGATTGAGGATTATGTTTCAGATACTCGATATCCAGGCCATGTAAAGTTTTTTTGTAATTGAAATGTTTTGAAGCAAAAGTCAATATATATTTGTAGGAAATACAAGATGTAGTCTTTAACTTGAAATATGGTGAAATGCAAGACTGGACCCTTTTGTGATTAAGAATATTACTTATATTAACCGCGTCAATTCCTTTATTGGCATATTGAAGTTTAAGGAAAAAATGGATTGTTTTAGTTGCATTTTCTTCAGTGAAAGGTGGGGGTTTATAAAGCCTATGATTTGCAATATCCATAATCACAGATCCGAGACTATATTCTGGTAAATATAGGTGTTGTATTTCAAATTCCTTTTGATTGTTGATAATATAAGAATATTTAAATCTAACATAATATTTTGAAGAATTACCTTTTTAGAAAGGAAGTGATGAAAGTTGGATAACCAAAGAATTAATATAATAATATAATCCAGTCCGCTCTTCTTACCCCCCCCCCCCCCCCCCCCATTTCGACCACTACACCTAGATTGCAATTATTAATTGCTAACAAATCTATTTCAGTGTGTTATTTTCACTTTAATTAAGTTGTAAAACTTTGAACAAAAGAAAAAACTAAGAAAAGCGGGTTGAAAGGCAATTCATTAAAGTTGGAAAAGCCAAGATTAAAGTTGGAATTACCAACTTTAAAGTTGGAAAAGCCAAGATTAAAGTTGGAATTACCAACTTTAAAGTTGGAAAAGCCAAGGTTAAAGTTGAAATTACCAACTTTAAAGTTGGAAAAGCCAAGATTAAAGTTGGAATTACCAACTTTAAAGTTGGAATTACCAACATTAAAAAAAATATTGCGTAGCACTAATACGCTTCCGTAATATCAGCAGTCTCGTTTAAAGATCTTATTTTTTAGTTTCTATGGACGATACAATGGCCTTGTCAACAAATACACTCTATTTCATTGAGTCATATGCTGATTGACCATTTTCAAACTAATTGTTAGGACTTTATTTACACACTGAAGCGACAACGAATTTGGCATAATTTTCCGATCATGACAAGGAGCACACGGCGGGTGTGCACGTGATCGATCGGCAGGGGATGCTCACTCCTCCATGGCATCTGATACCACCTCCTGCTCCAGATTTGTGTTGCTTAATGGACTATT
This sequence comes from Saccostrea glomerata, assembly GCA_003671525.1. Classification (NCBI taxonomy): domain Eukaryota; kingdom Metazoa; phylum Mollusca; class Bivalvia; order Ostreida; family Ostreidae; genus Saccostrea; species Saccostrea glomerata. Next base: position 795,038 of record PRKT01000050.1, read on the forward strand.
GAGCTTGAATACTATACGTTATTCCACCATTATAGCGATTTGAGAACTTGCAAAAGGCTAGCAATGAACGAAATTAAAAAAAAACTGTTATATATTTATTTATTTGACAGTAACTTGCTGTTGATAAAAAACTGATTCAGAACATATTCTCTTCGAACCCAATCAGACATTAACATTACTAATCATATAAATATACTAGTATGAGGTTGACAATAAAAAAACCGATGCCATCTCCAAAGTTGGAAAAGCCAAGATTAAAGTTGGAATTACCAACTTTAAAGTTGGAAAAGCCAAGATTAAAGTTGGAATTACCAACTTTAAAGTTGGAATTACCAACATTAAAAAAAATATTGCGTAGCACTAATACGCTTCCGTAATATCAGCAGTCTCGTTTAAAGATCTTATTTTTTAGTTTCTATGGACGATACAATGGCCTTGTCAACAAATACACTCTATTTCATTGAGTCATATGCTGATTGACCATTTTCAAACTAATTGTTAGGACTTTATATACACACTGAAGCGACAACGAATTTGGCATAATTTCCCGATCATGACAAGGAGCACACGGCGGATGTGCACGTATCGATCGGCAGGGGATGCTCACTCCTCCATGGCATCTGATACCACCTCCTGCTCCAGATTGTGTTGCTTAATGGACTATTGAGCTTGAATACTATACGTTATTCCACCATTATAGCGATTTGAGAACTTGCAAAAGGCTAGCAATGAACGAAATTAAAAAAAAACCTGTTATATTTATTTATTTGACATTAACTTGCTGTTGATAAAAAACTGATTCAGAACATATTCTCTTCGAACCCAATCAGACATTAACATTACTAATCATATAGATATACTAGTATGAGGTTGACAATAAAAAAACCGATGCCATCTCCATTGCCATATGGTTTAGTTATTAGGATGATCTGTGTTGTTTCTTTATCCGAGTTTGCTGGGACATATTCAGTTTTAAACATGTATTTTCTTAACTGTTATTATTGACTTAAATATTTTGCTAAAATGTTAAATTCTGGGTTTTCAAACCCCAAAGAAAATAAAAAATTAATTACTTTTTGATTTTATTTTGTTTTTTCGTTTGCAAAAAACTATGGTAAAAGTACGGATATATCAACATCTTCATTTTAAAGCGTAAGCCCAGAGTTACACCTTTTGACACTCACAATTTGATATTTCCATTGTCAGCAGCATTTGCATGTTTAGGTATACTTTGTCCCTTAGAAGTAATGGCGTGGACCCCTTGAGCAAGTGACCGACTTGTTGAGGATTAGAAGTCAGCTGACCTAGCTTACCTCGTACCTCGCAGTGCAAATCCACAGACGTGCGCCACGCATAGTTTAATGTCAATATGTCACTGGTATCGCAGGCAAAGTTTACGGCTCACCAAAAAACAAGAGATATGCATTTTAGTGGACATTGGTCAGAATAATGAAAAAATGCATTGAAATTTATATTTGGAATTGTAAAAATGTCAAGTTTACTTGTCTCATAGTTACAAATCCGCGGGAAAAGCATTCATTGGTTTCATAATAAGTATAGTGGATAGAACAAAATTATTATTTTTAAAATAAAAAAACCTACACTTAAAGTTTGTTTCTTATATCCTTGTGTGATAAAATATATAATACATGTACTTACAAACTAAAATATACAGACAGCGGGCTACAAATTTTCAGAGGAAACAAATTTACTGTTTCCTGCTATATTATAAATAAAAAAAAGTGTATTTGCATGCAGGTTACTTAGTGATAAAAACAAATTCATCAAATTATTAATTCAGCAAATGTGAATTGTGTTTCATTTTCTCAAAAAATAAACAATATAATTCAGAAAACATACACATGTTTAGAAAAGAGTAATTAGCGTATTTTAGGAAAAAATCCTAATTAAAATAGAAAAGAATTTAATTCTTAATTAAAATGAATTTTATGTTGAGTTGGTTGAAATTTATGACAATTTCTTTTTGAATTACCTTTTATCTATACCATATATCAAAGGTAAAGGTCATGTCATAGGGACCATATAGTCAGGCCCAGTGGAAGACAGATTAAACTTAATTACAAGAGATTCGTACATTGTTTTCAATTTAAAGAAAACGAATCATTTGATGATTTGTTCTGTATGAGTCAGCTTTATGTTCGACAATTAATCCGCAAGACTTTCTTTTTTGTGATACAAATGAAGGAATGACATGTAATCATATATAGATAATAGTTTTATTTTCCTTTTAATGTTTCTTTATTCAACTTTTGTAAAAATGTCCTGAAATTACGGATTATCTTGTTAAAATTTTGTTCTAAATACATAAATTACATTAAATAAAACCCTTGAATTGATATGATCTGTGTTTCTCATAACCATGCCCTCCTCCTACTGTTTTCTTGTATGTTCATAATCTGGAGCATCTACTGAGGAAACCAATAAAAACATAGACTACATAAAGTAGGTTTCTATTTTAGGCCTGTATTTACCTCAATATCGTAAGAGCCAAGTATTCATCCAGACGGATTTATGGGATTTTTCTTTTCCACAAAACAAACGATCTGTGGTCGGGATCGCTCGTAAGAAGGTCATAAATATGGCAAGATTATAAACGAATTTGGTCTCATCGGCCATGAAACCAGACACCTAGTGGAACAAGCAAATAGGGTCTCCCACCAGTCCAGTAGATCTGTGTGCAGGGAGAACCTCGGAGGAAATTAAGATATTTATGTGACGAGTAGTATGAAGATGTGGTCTGCTTGTATTACATTAAAAATCTACTCATGGTCATTAGTTCATGAATCAAGTCCAGAGATGTTTATATATATATACATTGTATATATTTATTTACATTGGTCAGCGTATATTATGTAGAAACTAGAGTGGACACATATTTCCCTGCTTTATACTCTAGTATCTTCATCAAAGATGTAAATGAATATAAATGTTACAAATATAATAATGTTAATGCATTTCGACGCAAAGAAAAAAATCAGGAATAGTAAGACTGCCATAGAGTCTGACAATCAAATAGAAATAAGATTAAATAAAATATATCACAGAGTCGAAAACATCTGTTCATATTTGTATATTTTACTTGGAAAAGATGTTAATGGTAAACTAAGAACCAAGCTATATGATAAACGTGATGACTTTAACTTTTCTATTATCAACTTCCCTTACTTATGCAGCAATATACCTTCATCACCTGCATACGGAGTTTATATATCTCGGTTGATTCTATACGCAAGAGCATGTTCTACGTATGGACAATTTCTAAAACGAGTTAAATTATTGATAAACAGGTTGATGAAACAAGGGTTTCAGCAGTCTCGCTTAAAGTAATAATTTCGTTAAGTTCTATGGTCGATACAATGACCTTGTCAGCAAATACAATTTATCATTGAGTCAAATACTGATTGACAATTTTTCATACTATTTGTTAATCCGTTATTTAAACACTGAATTGACGACGGATTTTCCCGTTATTTCCCGATCATGACAAGGAACAAACGGCAGCTGTGAGCAGAGGAATCACAGACCTCCAAAACATCATAGGTGGTATCAGGTGCAATGGAGGAGTGAGCATCCCCTTCCGGCTGGTCGCACGATAGAAAAGTTAAAGTCATCATGTTTTCATAGAGCTTGGTTGTTAGATTACCATTAACGTCTTTATCAAATAAAATATCCAAATATGAAACAGATTTATCAGACTCTGTGGTATCTTATATCTCATGCTTACCATGATATATCGTATCGCCATAAAAATGGAAATTATTAATTGTTAATTTACAATATGTCGTCGATATATCTAAATGTCGAGTTTAAGGCCACAATACGTGATTTCTTATTTTCACGCATACGATTTTGCACAAATTCTGCTTCATATAAATTTAAAAATAGGTCTTCTTATAACAGGGGGCAATTTGTTCCCGTGGAAATTCAAATAGCTTGTTGGAAGACCTGGTCTCCAAAAACAACTCAATCATCTTTTGATGTCAACTTCAGAGCACTTGTGTGTTCAATCAGATTATTATTATTTTTTTTTTTACAATATAATTTGGCAAATGACTAATGACAAGGTAAGTAAATTTACGAGTTCCATTTTTATTAAAAAAGTAGCTGTCAATGATATCAAAAAGCCCTGATTTAAATTTATCGTGGGGAATTGTTGTATATAAAGTTGAAAAGTTTTTAAGCTGTTGATGTTGGTAAATTCCTAGGAATTTTTAAGTATCCACATCTGATTTACACCACTTCTTGAATATATTGTTGCACAGTACACTTAAAGTTTCTTCTTCTTTAGTACTGTTAATATTTTGGTGAGGAGTAAATAAGAGGCTTGGTTGAACATTTACTGGAACCCGCTATGTATCTATGTTTGTAAGGATTCTTATGAAGTTTCGGAATCCAATATATATGTGGTAGTTCAAATTCATTTTCTCAGTACTTGTCTATAGCAGGCTTGGACTTGAGATATTGCTTATACGGAGAACATACACTCCAGCATATATAGATAAAAAGGACGACAATAACATGATATGCACGTGATACTGGTTTCCTAGAATTTTTTGTATAGTTTGACTTTTATCGTGCGTGGAGGCTGACTTAGGAGTTTGTTTGATTGGTAGCTCTAACACAATTATATCATTTATATCTGACCGGTTAAACAGTTGTCTCGGTGGTCAGAAAGGTAAATATTAAGATGCTGTTGGGCAGGTGTTTGTATGATTTAGGGAATGCTATATAGATACAAAAAAGACGAAATATTAAGTAACGCAGAGACCTGAAAGAGACATGGTCTAGATACAATGTCAACAGGTGTTTTATCAATTCAACGCCAAATTCATTTGGTGTTGAAAGAAAAAAAAAGGAAAAAAGCATTTTATGTTAAAGAAAACTTGATTTGCCATCACTTTTGATGGCAAATCAAGTTTTCTTTAACATAAAATGCTGAAAACCAATTAATGCCAAGTAATATAGTTCATAGAACATATCTTCGTCCGATGTATCGTGCATATTAACATCGCTATCCTGGTCAAAGTATTTATCATTTCACAACCCAAGTTTTCATTATATAATATCAATTAATATTAAGTTTATAACATTGGCTATACCTTATTTTATTTTATACATGTTATATTTATGTTTATACACGAAATAGATATACATGTATAAACATACTTTTTTTCCTGCAAAATGTCATTAACGTAATTTTTTCTTCTTCTACAGTCACTGAATGCGAAATGTTACATTACTCAATCCATCAATACGAGAAAATATCTTTATGTAAAACATTTCCGATAACACCAGGCTTATTTAATTTCCTGTGATCCTGTTAGGTCACAGTCTTAGAAAATTTGAACATGAATCAGGGGTTCAAGTTAATTTTTTTATCTATTGAAAACAAAGAAAAGTTTTTCGTTCATCAAAGCGCAAAAAGTTTGTGCTTAAAGTTGACTGTGAACGTTTCCGACAAATTTTCTTGAATTTATAATGACTCTCTAGCAATTTCATAACAAAATATAGCCTTTATACAAATACTTAATAATTGACATTTTAGTATTATAAAATAATAAGTTGTTAAACGCTTCTTAAAATCACCAAAGATATTACTTAAGACATGCCCGCAATCGTCTTAAAGTTAGGACTAAGATTAAGAGGTCTCCTAAGAAAGGATAGCTTCGATGGCCTCACTTAAGACTAAGGTATGTCGTAAGTTTGTCTTCAGAAATGTCTTAGTCCTAAGATAGCTTTATAAGCATGCCTGCTGGATTGGTATATATTGTTTGACCTAATTTCATTGCAAATGATGCAAATAATAGGTTTCTTCAATATTATGAAATTGTAAACTTGCTGTGATGTTCAAAATTCTATCCCTCTGAAACCATCCATATTATTCTATACAAATATTTTCACTTCAAATTATATTTTTGAGAAACTTTGAATAAAAAATTAAAAACTACGGTGAACATAATTCACTTTAATCAATAACACATGACCCAAGTTGTTATTTTCAAAATTTTTGACAAAAGTTTGTTTGTATCATATATCCTTAAACACTTTTTCTCTTATGTTATTTTTAATTAATAAGATAGCACTGTTTTATTGTTAAAGTAAATGAAATGTTAAAACTGGAACAAAACGTAGAGTTTGCTTGTAATTCAAATTTTATTAAGGTCATGATCTGTAATCACTCAACAAATGGAAAACTGAGGTCTTTCCATTGTAAAGCGTGCTAGCAATATATTAGTTGCTCGTATAATAGAATACTTTACTTGACCACTTAACTACAATGGCTTAAAGTGATATACACAATGTTTTATAAAAGTTGTTGTTTCAATGACAAATATGGTATATTTTTCAGATAATTTGTTGACCAGTGTTAATCACAAATCAGGGAACAAGCCAGTAAGGGAACACAACTTGAGTCATGCTTCAACGTGACACGACAATGCTGTTTTTATTTACAAGCTCATGTGTGTACCAATTTGCGGTAAGATTTAAATAACGTCTAATCTGATGAAAATGACAGTAGTAATAATGTTTAATCCAAACATAGAATGTCACAGAGGACAGGTCAGGTCCTATCTTAGTCCATGATTCGGGATGTCACTTAAATTGAAAAAGGCCAAGTTACTCTATAAGCATTATAAGAATAAATTAAGGACTCTCTGGAAATTCTAGGTGTGGGATCAGAAGCCTAGGGTAGTAAACATCCCCTGTCTGCAGGTCACATCCACCATGAGCCCTATGCTTTAATTAGGTCGGCGGAGTAATCCTTAGTCAAATTCAGTATCAATTAAAATGAAATACAAGTAGTTAAAATACAACCCAGTGACAGGTTTTATATGTAACAAGGTCATTATCAGGAACTTAGATGCAAATTTCAAGGTTGTTGGAACCCCTTTGAATCAAATTATTTATCAGAGGCCTGCCTTGGTTGAAAGCTCGATCATACTCAGAGCATGGTATTGAGTACAAAATAAGTTTGGAGACATAAACACCATATGAAGGTAAAAGTGTCCTATAAAGAAAAAATATTTACATTCGCTGTGTTACTGTGAAATTGAATTGAAAGTCATTTTTGTGTATACTCACGCGTAGAAATATACACGGAGAAACGTGCGTTAACGTGACGTCACAATGAGGCTGCATCGACGCTAGTAAAAATGCAGCGATATAGGATAGCGAGAAATTCAAATATTGAGTATACTTTAGTTGCTTCCAAACATGTAAAATGTAAATATAAGGAATGTTTTTTAGTTTAGTGTGAATTATTGGTGTTTGAATCACACAGACTTGCACGTTGGCATATTTTTCATGAAGCGCTAGCGCGCTTCATGAAATATGCCTACGTGACAAGTCTGTGTGATTCACACATCAATAACTCACACAAAACTAAAAAACATTCCTTAAATGTACAAAATATGAAAGTTGATGAAAAAAACTTAAGTCAACTTGTTTGTCAAATTGTTTACTATATAAATTTACCCTTAGCGTATTAAATCAGATGTACTCAAAATTAATGAAACAGATATAGCAGACTGTGTTGTGTTTTTATTTCAAGATAACTGGGATACAGGTACACGTATATTAATGACATGGAAGTGCTAAGTTAACGGTCGACGATATATCTAAATGTCGGGATTGAGGCCACAGCTAGTACTTTATTCTTCTCATGCAGAAGTTTTGAACAATTCTGCTTTAAAACAGAGATATAAAATCAGATCTGTTAATATAGGAGCTTTGCAATAATTTACAATCAAAATTTTGTTGTCATTCTTTTACAAAATGATTATCTATATACCACGGAGAGGTAAACGTCTTCCATTTCCGAATATTCACATTTCATATCCAAAGAATTTTCATAAATCTTTAAAATACGTTTTTGTTTCGGAAAACAGAGAGCATAAGCATGTCTGTCGTCTTCCTTTATATTCTATTTTAACAATACTATGAGATTTTGTACATAAAATTTTCAATAAGCAATTTTGTTTAGTGTACCGTCAGCCCTTGGGCGAATATTGGAGTCCTTTGGATTTATTTAAGGTGTGGTACGGATTTAACAGTATATTTTTCTCGATCACAAAAAATATGAATAATTCATATAATAACAAACATTGTGGCCAGAGAGATTAAAGAAGTGTTTAAAGAAAAAGTATCTTACAACATAATGGCTAATGACACAACTGACATATCCAATAGGGACAACCTATAGTCCACTCATGGTTCAGAGACTTTGTGCCATAAGACATTTTAGTCTGTTTTTAAGTCAGTGACATTAAAAATAGCGCTGACACTTTCGTTTTTCTTTCATTTATACTTATTTTCATCTAACAAGGTTCAACATCCTCAATAAAATACAGCATGCCCCTGATATGTCTGCTTTTATGGTTGGTCAGAATCTGAAAACATAGAAGTTGGTAGCCAAGCTTAATACAACGAGAGGCAGCTGTGTTATGCAATGGATTCCACCTTCGGAAAGAGAAATTGCAATGTTTTCAGGTTACACCCCAGACGTAAAGATATTTTCAATGTTATGAATTATTTTAAAATCTTTTTTATCTTTGAGGCAGTAGAATTGCCATGAATCGTAAAAAAAATTCAGATAGATAATGTAAGTTTTTATCATTTATGGTTTGCATGAAATTGGTGAGTTTCATGAACCCAACTCCCGACGTATGTTGGAAAAGAACAAAATGGATGCAATTTTGCAAAAAAGAGTACATAAGAGTAGAAAACAGAGTACATATGTAAGCGACAAACTTAGAACATTCTTGTAACAAAAGAATATCACTCACCAGAAAATGAAAATTCATTACCTGTGTCAAGGGCTTTTTTACAACTGCAACTGTAAAAAGGATAGACAATAAGTAATACCAATTTGCATTCATTAAGCGGAAAGATGGACATCAGGAGGAAAATAAAGGGGACAAGAAAAGAAATATTTTTGAATTTCACTAACACCTTTAACATGCAAGGTACTCGCTTAAAATAGAAAATCTTTAGGTTTGCGTGGTGTCATCCGAAGGACCGGTTCACACATCCTGCAGTGTAATTTTAACTCGCAACCGAACAATAAACTCATTATTCGCAACTAAAGTGCAAATGCTTAAATCAGTGAACTTGAATTGAAAAATACCAAAGAGACTGACAAATATGTTACACATTTGGATATTTTACTAGAAAAAAGGTTAATGATAACCATGCAAACCTTTGTGATAAACACGATGACTTCAACTCTTCTATCGCCAACTTCCCTTATCATGCATACGGGTTTATATCTATCATTTGATTCGTTACGCAAACAAAACTACTTGCTCTACTTGTACTTACGAACTGTTTCTAAAACAAGGTAAATTATTGACCAAAAATTTGATGAAAATAGAATATCAACAGTCTCGTCGAAAGGTCGTTATTTCGTTGTTTCTATGGTCGATACTATGGCCTTGTCAGCACATACAATCTATCATTAAGTCAAATACTGATTGACGTTTATCATACTAATTGTTAAGGCACTTTTTACACACTGAATTGTCGAACAAATTCCCACTTTTTTCTTGATCAAGACAATGAGCACACGACGGGTCTAATCGACGGTTATTGGCAGGGTATGTTCGCACCTCGGTGATCCCACCTCTGATGTTCTAGAGATTCGTATTTGTTCTGCTCCTGAGTTGTGTTTTTTAAATGGACTTTTGAGCTTGAATATTGTTTGTTATTTCAATATGTTTCATGTATAGTAATATACCCTTGTCATCAGCATATGGAGCTTATGTCGTCCAGTATTCGATAAATCAGGACCTCCTCCACATACGAGGAATATCATAAACAAGGCGAGCCATTGTCAAACAAGTTGATATGGATACCAAAAGTCAACAAATGGATACATTAAGTCGAATGTTGCCTGATTTTTCATATAAAACGTTAGGATTATTTACACACTGAATCGTTTATTGATTTTAAAGGTTTATCCTATAATGACTAGGAAGACACGGCGGGTCTAACCGGTCCACAGGAATGCTTACTTCTCAATGGCACCTGATTCAACCTCTGAGGTTTCAGAGGTCCATGTTTGCTCTGATTCCGATGGGTAGGGTTTCAGTGGACTTTAATTTGAGCTGATAACTGTTTTTAAATCAATATTTCCTCAGTAAATCTAATTGTACGAAGTAAAATTAACAATTTGGTTCCCTCTGGTCTCTGATAATTCGGCAATGTAACCATCTTCGGCACTAATTTGTAAGGTAGATGCTCGTAAACTTATTTAACTAATCAACAATGATTAACGTTTTTACATGTAATACACAAAAAGGACAATTTATGTGTTTCATAGAATTTTCTTTTCTTTTGATTTTAAGTTATACATGTTTTCAGTGCTAACTTATTCTCGTTGTACTCATCTTATGTGTAATACGCGACGGACTACTTTGTTTACTATACACTGACAACACTGTATTACGCGACGGACTACTTTGTTACTATACACTGACAACACTGTATTATGCGACGGACTACTTTGTTTCCTATACACTGACAACACTGTATTACGCGACGGACTACTTTGTTTACTATACACTGACAACTTAACGTAATTTATCATTCAATGTTATATGCATATTCTTCTTACGAAACAGAAGTCTATCTTTTCTTTTAAGGTTCATCGATGTCAGAGTAAAACTAACTTGTAACCTTTAGTGGTTAGGGAGAATAATTTTGTTTATGAGGTTATTGCCTGCTCTGTACAGTCTGTACCTTACTTACGCCACAACATTGACTTCAACATCAACAACATTGACATCAACACTTCAGCTTCCTGGTCAAATTGTGGGTTTTTTTTTTGGACAAAGGTTGCTTTTACTGTCGTTTAGAAAATAATAATAGCTCACTATATGTTTGACTTGGGGGAGGGGGTATTTTGGACTTTTGTGTACAGGTCTAACTCATTTTAGGCAAAAAGGGGTGCATGAAGACGAAAACATAATGTACATCTAAGATTTATCAGATCAAAGTCTTTGAAAAAAAAATACTAGAACTTGTTTTTTGTTGAATATGAATATAAGTTACAATTTATTTTCAGACCTAGAATTGGAAAGAATGGCGTTTTTGAAATATTTGCATGTTTCGAAAATTATTTAACATTCTAAAATATATTACAAGTATATTTTATTATCTCTAAATAGAACAATAAGCCATAAAAAAGAATATAAAAAGGGCCAAAAAATGAAGTAAAAGTTCATTTTGGAAAAAAGCGCCCGGGGGGATTGCGGTTCTTTGCGATATAAAGTAAATAAAAATCACTCTGGGTTGAATTTTATGAATGAAATTCAATTTAGGAAGCGTGTCTCTTTTTCCATTAAATAGCCTCTATTTCTTGTACAAGCAGTATATCATAAAAAGGCGTTCACGTTTTTGCGCTTTCATGTCCGGTAATGTTCTTTTTATTTCTTCATGTTATCGGTAGGTAGCATCCCATCTTCCTATTTTCCTGAAAATCACGTGACAAATCATATTTAAGGGCTTCTGACACTTACATACTAATGTATTCTACGAATAATTATACCAACTTTCAGAAATTACAGCTTTCTTGTTTTTATTGAAATGAAGACCGAGTCAAGATTGTGAGGTTTATTTCGATTTAATATGTTTATATATCGTGTTTGTTCAAAAGTGTTCATATATTGATGTGTAAACTGCAATTTTTATTCTCATTCATAACAAAAAAATATCATAGATACATAAACTAAAATATCATAATTATTTTGCTTTGATGTCTTCTTTCTCTCAAGACTATAAATAATTTAAGAAAATATTCTGGATTTATGAATATTAGGTAAAAACTCAAAATAACCGGTAACTGAATGCATCCCAGGAGTGTTAAATCTTCTAACTCCTTGGAGCAGATTAGTGTTTGTGAGTTTTTCTAGATGTCAAAGTTGTAAATTGTGTAACCAATCATAGGCAAGCAGGAAATAAGAACTTGTATAAATACATTTATAATCAGGCTGATTATACTTCTGTCTGGGTTGAAGACAGTTGTGAAATTAATTCTTTTCATTGTAATAAATGTCTATATTATGTTATTAAGTGCTTGAACTGACTGACAAATTATGTAAATATTATATTAAAGAATAAATTTTCAAATTAGATTAAACTTAAATGAACATACAATGATTTAATATTGTTGAAGTGCAAAAAGTTTGGACAAAACATTTTATTTATTTATTTATTTATGCTGACTGACGTTTTTCATATCAATTGTTAGTCCATTATTTATACACTGAATTGACTACGGAATTTTTCCGTTATTTCCTGATTATGACAACGAGCACACGGTGGGTGTGACCGGTCGGCAGGGGATGCTCACTCCTCCATGGCACCTGATCCCACCTCTGATGTTTCGGAGGTCCGTGTTTGCTCTGCTCTTATTTTGTATATTTGTTTAATGGACGTTGAGATTGAATACTGTTCGTTATTTCCATATCCTTCATTTAATCATTTAATGGTATTCTTTCGAGTATTTAAAAAAAATATTAGAAATTATTTTCTCTTTTTAAAAAATAATTTCAGTATTTAGCTCGTTCCAATATCAGTAATTATGAAATAAATAATTAAGCATTTTTCAACTTTAATTCTTTTTTAGAAAACCTACTGATCTTATACAATTATGATTCTTTGTCTTGGTAGAAAAAAAATCCATCAATCACAGGTATATCACAAGGATCACCACTTTCCCCCTGATTGTCTAAACATCTGCATGATGATTGAGCCAGTCGTTCCTAAATCAACACCGACCTGCTGATCTGTTCATAAAATAGTGTTTAAGCTGTCCTGGTATTTATTTATCGCTGGAATCGTATAGTTTTATTGAGTCAGTGATATTTGTAACGTCACACACCAATGGTAGAAAAAAAGTTCCTTAAATGGAAATCAAAGTAATTGTTCTCTCTTAACAGGCGATGTGATGTTTGGAATTTTTTCAATTATTATTGAGCGTATCTGCTTAAAAGATTTATCTCCAGTGAATACACACAACTATGCATAGTAATTTACAACCTGCACAGTGTTTGCCTCGTGTCATCTTGTTGCATATCATTTATCACTATAGTGTTCAAAATCTTCCCGGACCAAGCAAATTTAAGCCTTTATGGCCCGGGGTTAGACATGAATTTTTATAGTTCCTACAAAGATTATTAATTACCTCGGAGAGAAAGAGGAATTCGCTACATATAACAACAAACATTGCTTATTTTTATCAAGTTTGACTTTTATTCAGAGTCTGAATATAAATACTTCAACACAAAAATTATAAAAATGAAATCAATGATGATATAACTCTCCATTACAATGCATTTGTAATCTCTCACACGGTATGATAGCACTGTTTTAACAACAAACGGGAAACATTAACCACAACATGAAACATTTAACAATTTCTTTTTCTGTGAAAACAATAACAACCAGAAAATTTAAGAAGAATTCACAAAAAAAATTTAGGAATTTTTAATTAGAATTGAAAATATCCAAAAAAAAAACGAAGAAAGAGCTCTCAATAAAGTGAAAGGTTTTTAAAAAATGCAAGTTAATGGTATCATAAACAGAATGAGACAGTGATTATTTTATTTACAGTGCACTGGAGAATAATGAGCCATTCGGACACTCTCTCTTAACTATGTGACAAATAATGTTCTCCAAAATTCAATAGTGCATCACGGGTAAAAAACAAAATAAAACTGAATCGAGTTCAGTATAAGATTATCACAGCTTCACGTCGATTAGATTATAAAGAACACAAATTTTTCGTAACATATTCAGGTCCTTTCCTAAACATCCCGAGGAAAAAAAAACACTAACAAAAAAAATTAAAATCCCTCCTTACAAATTTTCAAATTTTAACTTCTTCTCAAAACTCTCTATTGCATAAAAATGAAATCACACCAAAGAAAACAAAGTGAAAAAATAATACTGTTAATTCCATTCTCTTTAAAAAAGCCTACAATTTATTTAAACCTACTCCAAGCACAAAATTTTACTTTGTTGCATAGATCGGATGGTGTAAATTTTGCCAATTAATCTCAAATGGCATTTTAGAAGTGACCACAAAGTACACTAAAACAGCACAATACTGGAATATCTCCTCCCCCTGCCTACATACGAGGGGGTACGGGTATATATCACATTACATGTCGCCCACAGTGGCTTTTGTCGTGTATGTAGGACACACAGACAGCGGGAGCGAGAGGCGAGTGTTGCTTCATTTGAACACTAGTTATACAACAAAGGTCCTCAGATATAAGTGTGAATCACAGCTTCGTATGAAAGTCCTGAAAGATGAAATGAATGAAAATGTATGAAAATGCATTTATAAATTCATGTCATTATATTATGAGAGTATAATCATATGTATGTGCATACATTTTAAAACATGTAAAGGAAATGAAGAAAAATTCTGAATCTTTTCCCATGATATGGATTTCGAAAAATATAGTGAAAATAATTAGATATTTATTTATGATTTTTATATAAGGCTATATTAATATGATTATGTAAAGTCCTGGGCCATGGCATGATAAATATACATTTGTTTATAATAATTGTGATTTTCAGCATCAAAATCTACATTTAGATCATGAATTCTAACAGAAATGTGTTTCTTACATCTTCGCTTTTCGTATCTTCCGAGACCTCCTTGTAGTTTGGTGGTTTTTCATCAACATACGCAAGATTATCATGAACTAGATTTTCCATGCTGGTGCTGGCCGGGAAGGCAGACACGCTGCTTCCGGTGGACACTGTCCTGGCCAGGCTTAGACAGTCACTGCTGTAATTGCTATAGTTACTATTTGGACGGCTGGTGATCTCGACAGCAGAATCCTCCTCATCTGAGGTGTCGTTAGATGCTGCCTCCTTGGTGAGATCCGCGCTACTACTGACTGAACCAAGGAGACCCACTGAGGCCAATCTTGTTAACACCGGTAATAAACTACTTCTTCTCCTCTTCCCTATAATGCACGAGTTCATAATAAGAATTTTTTTTTATCTTGCTAAATCATCTTTATAAATCTGGAAACTAATTGAACTTTTTTCTTCATATTTTTTTAAATAAATAAATATTTCTTTTATATTTACTTTTTTTTCATTATTAAAGATATTTTGTCTTATGCTAATATTATGTTTTTATACACGTACCCTCTGGAGCACAGCTTTGGATTTCTTTTTCAGTTGCGCCTCGTCTACGGCACAAACTCTGTAGATGACGCAACTCAATCTATGTCAAAAACAAAAAAGAGGTTTCCTTAATGGCAAGTCTTTGTTTTCAGGTTGACCAAACAAAAATTATATTAAAATATTGTCATTTCTTTAATCAAAGGTGCATTGTCTGTTTGTGGAATGCAAGAATGTTTTTTTGCACACAGGACAAAAGCTGTTGAGGGAAAAGCACGGGGACCGAATATGATTGACGGCGGTCTGTGATCAGCGGCAAAAATATATGAGTAATGACCCTTCTAACCACCGTTCTGAAACAAACGAGAGTTTTTGTTCATTTTTTGATACGTTTACAGGTGAGAATCTCTATGTCCATACCGGTAATTTATTCAAGAAATCCCTATAATATCAGTTGAGCAAGGGAAAACAGACATTTTTACGGATTAATTATTCCATGTCTACATGCAAAATTTGACGTTTGAAGACAAGAGCAACCCAGTGTCAGAGATCGGAAACAAATGCATATCATTTGTATACATAGCGGGTGAGGTTTGTGGGAAAGACGTTGATAAGATTGCTATTTTGTAATTAGAACGTTGTCAAACCAATGGATCATGGAAATGATTTATGATCTAAAATTGTTCATCAAAGCATTATGGCAAAATATAAAATTGCACCTTCTCTTCTCTCCAAGAGCAACGGAACAATATGAAAAAGGGTGAAAATTATCTTTTGAAATTTTTCTTTTTTTTAAGTGTCTAGACGACGCCTTTTAAAGCTTTTAACTGTATTTAATGAACGTCATGTCCGCTGGCACTGCTACTCATGTCATTCTAACGGTCTTTATGAACTCTTTTCTTTTCCGGACCGGTGAGTCAACCTTAATTTACGGAGGTGTAAACAGTGCAACATTGATATAACACGATTACACAAAGTCGATATAACTCTGTATCTTTTACTCACTCTGTATAACTCTACTTTCATTTTCATGTCACTGGCTCTCTTAACGGAACCCCGATACTGTTGTTTGACAATTTTCAGTTGCACCTGATCTTTTTCTTGTATAACCATTACAAAACCTGTAAATTAATAACATTTAATATATAGCACACGTAGAATATATGTTAATCTATTAAAGAAATTCATTTTAAAACTGTTAACAGTTCTTCGTGAGAAAATAAAGAAAAAAATTAATTAGAAGGACTCACTGTTGACTATCCTTATGACCCTCCATGGGAGGATGAATATCATGATATTAGCCGCCTCCTGCTCAGGTTGCGCCCATAGCCCCTCCCAGAAAACTATATCAAGAGTCCAGGACACAGTTATAACAATAGCGTCGAAAACCTGGAAATAAAATCAAAGCACATGTTAGACTTCAAAATTTATAATCCTTTTTTGTAAATATCATCTACGTTTACAGAGAGTAATATACTGTATATAGAAAATTTCGCCCTTTTTAATGTTTCTTTTTTTTTATTTACACATTAAGTAAGATGTTGTGCTATTAAAATATAAAAGGGTACCTCAATCTTGTGGTTCAAAAACTTCTTTCCCATTGCTAAAATTTTCAACATCGTCTGTGAAATAAAACAAGAAAAATACTCATAAAAATGGGTTGTAACATAAATATGATTTTATGAATCATTAGTGTTCTTTGTGTGCGAGGTAAGTGAAAAATTCTGTACAGATTACATATCAGCACAGGTACATCAATCAAGATATGGGGAGTTATTAATTGTCCGGCTTGTATGTATATTTATAAGGAGATTGCCGTTGGAGGTCGGTGAAATAGGCCGAGCCAGCATTTTTGAAGACAGTGTGAGAACCAAATTTGATATCTGTCGGTACAAGTGTTCGAAAGACAATCACGCACATCTCTACACTGATAGAATATTTCATGAATTAAATTATGTAAACCGTGTAAAATCAGCATTTCAGCCAGTTTTTTCAACCATGTTTAAAATGTAGATTTTCAGATATAGAAAAAATGAGTCTTTTAGATTTCTTTAAAATGTTGCATTCGAATAAGATAAAAAAAAAAATACAAAAGTTCAACCTTTACAATAAAAATGAAACTTACTAGGTTTTTTTTTCTTGTTCTTTTTTTTTTTTAAATCTTATTAGAAATAAATTTGTACAGTTTGCAGAATCCAGTTGTTACAAATGTAAACTTAATTCTTCCTGTCAGACATTAAGGCGTTTTTTATCCGCTTAGTATTCAAACCATGTAGTACTTAACATCTGCCTAATGATAAATATATATGTAAAGTAGCATTCCAACTGCACTGCAATTCACTGGACCGAAACAGGGCTGCAATTTAACTGGACCGAAACAAAGTTGCAAATGGGCTAAAGTTGACAAGCTACGTTGGACTTAAATTGTTTTGGCCTCAGCCTGTCCTTATTTAGTTGTGTAATCTCCTCCTCGGGCTAGCATGATTTATACTACGGTCAGCTGACGAAGCATTGTTTGTAAATAAATGGACATTCTCTATACAACATATGTACCTTGACTAAGCATAAAATGCTCTTGTTGATAGTAAGATGGTATCATATGGTACGCATATACATGAGCTATACTGAAAATGGAAGATTTTGACAGCCATGTACACGAACTTATTCCGGAAAGTACTTTATTTCAAAGTTTTATATATTAGGGTCCGATTTATCAGTAATGAAAATTCTCTGCGATATAGTATTATGTAAGCAATCGTATGGTGTTCACATATAAACAAACAAAATCAACTTGCTATTCGAACACTCGTGTTTTCGTACTTTCTTCAGTAAAATTCTTCTCACCTCTATAAGCAGCACTGTCAGAATGACCATACTTCCTAAATGGAAGGCGTGGGTCAGTTCGTGGAGAATATGATGGCTGAGGAACTTCTCTTGGTCACGGAATGTATGTTTGTGATTCCCGCCAGCAGCCCGGCGCATCCTCTTGCCGTGAACATGGTGTTCATGGGGATGAGGATGATTCGAAACAGCTTTGGCTAATTTTTCCCCATTCATGTGCGGATTGTCCTTTTGCAGTTTGTCGAAACATTCTTTCATAATAACCAAAATCTCCTCTAGACTAGCGCTTTCATAGGTACTCTTGTTAAAGCGTGCAGGAAAGAGTTTTGTAAGCGTTTCCTTGGCATGCATTTCCATAAGGGTCTTTTCCTGAAGTTCGTCTGTAAGAGAATTTTCCAATTGTCATAAGATTTCACGTAGATCATATCTGAGTACTTGATTTTTTTTTTCATTTGGGGCAAACTGCTTATAATTTTCATATCAAATTTGGTGACTTTTCTAAGAAAGACTGCGCGCGCATGCGGTTTGCAGACAACTATTCAATGCAAAGACTAAAGTATGTTAGTATGAACATTCCTTTAATTTGATAAATAAATAGAATAAAATCTATTTGTTTTTCATTTTGAAACTGAACTACGCTATATTTCAACCAATAATCCCTTGTTATATACATACCAAGGAATTCATAATAGTTAACGGATGCTACAAATTAAAATGCAATGCTTATATGAGCTTTAATAGCTGAACTTGATGACTGAAGGGAATATGAATCAGGGTAAAATCTGTAAAGAAGGAAACAAAGATGAATTCCATAAAAGGAGAGATGGGGAATTCTAGAGATGTTAGGACTGATGAATATTTGAGGAATAACGTCAGGTTGATTCTCGTGACATTTGGTTTTAGGATGGTCATCAGAATTTATGGCCGTTCACCAATATCTATATATGATCAGCTGCATAATAAGAGGGGATCAATTCCTTCTTTAATGTGTATTTTACGATGCAATGCCGGACAGGGGACAGGTAAGTGGTCGTCTTTTTTCGTCACGGTTCAAGTTTACCGTCACCAATCATGCGTGACGGGTGATTTTTAACACAATAGACTGACGATCATTATGACAAATTGAGAGCTTATCATGTCATTTGTGATGGAATTATGACCAACTTCTAATGCATTTATGAATAATAAAGTAGCTGCACTGTTTCCGTGGTTATAGTCGTTAAACACATTAGCATACATTCCACCTTGCAGAAAACAATACTGTAATTAACACTCGATAGTGTTTTATTTTCAATACTTCTTGGCAAAAACTAATTTTTAAATAAAACAAAAATATAAAGCTTTAAAAAATAAAATTGATAAGGTACAAGAGGGACACCTGCTAGGGAAACTTACCTTTCATGATGAGAATGTCGCTGATGATTTGACCAATGACACATCCTGCATCTAAGACGCTGAGAGTACATATCCCAATCAAGGCGACATGGGTGTGCAGCAAAATAGAAAGTCGCTTCTTAAATCTGTAACACAAGAAATCCCAAGTAAACTTAATATTATTCTAGGTAAGTAATCATAGATAATTATGATCAAACTTTAAATTACCGGGTATTTCAGAACATTGATTATTTCAGAACAAAGATAATCACGAGTTAACTTTAAATTATTCTGAGTAAGAAAACAATGGAAATCACGGGAAAATTTTTGAATCATTCTGGTAAGAAAACAAAGGATTCACAGGTAAACTTTGAATTAATCTAGTAGGTAAGATAGCAAGAAAGGTTTTTATGGTCTCGGCAAATTACTTATGAAATGAGTAACCTATTTTTGTTTTTTATGGGAATATAAATTTCTAGATTCGTCTTGGAATGAAAGTTATTCCGAGACTAAAATAACAAGACAGGCTATTTTCATTTTTTTGTGTTCTTCTTCCAAAATACCGCTTTTCAGAAAAAATCGCCTGAAGGAAAGATTTTCAGTGCTTAATCCACCAAGTTAAAATTTAATTTTGTTCTGCTTGTAAACCATACACGAGTAATTAAATAACAGAATGATACAGTTTTTATCAAGACTATTAAGGATATCTTTGTTTTTTAACTAACAAAGTGCAACAATGCTCGAAAGAGGAAGAGGATGAAGAAACATATCTGGTCATCATCGCAGAAAATATGTTAAATTTATGTGAAGAAAAGGAATGTTCGAATATCTTATAATGCTATTTAAGGAACCCAGCAATTTTCTGGTGCAGTTCGCATTTGACAGCCAAGACTTCATTGTGTAAAACATAAACAACTCGGATGATAAATCGGCCGCTCAGGCAAATAGTTTTCCTAGATTTATGTTGAGCGGCACAAAACGGACTATATCCCTCTGATATAGAAATAGATTTGTTTCTATATTCAGACGGAACGAACATGTCGGAAGCTGTCTTCAGTAGCAAGGTAAATTGTGATGAAAACAAGCAAAGAGATGTAAAATGTAAACTTGAATTCAAAGTTCATTACACTCCGCCCTGACATTGAGATTAATTGTATGTCGGCTGCAGGCGATGCTCAATGAACTCCCGGGAAATGCATCTTGCAGTGCAGCATGCGGTCACGTGATCACTTGCCTCTTTCTCATGTATCCAATCCCTTTACAATCGTTTGCCTCCCAATGGGTGTACGGTGTTAAATGTAAAGCGGTAAATAACCAAGTTAACAACAAGGAACTGGATAAGATACAAGAGTATTTCATGTTCATTTCGACATAAAGTCACCATATTTACTTGTAGATTACGGCGATTTTAAGTTTAACGACCAGAATGATTTTCACACTCCATGTATGAAACAACAAATGACGTCTTGTTTTAGGTTTGGGTCATTTACAAAGAGATAATGATTTTTGTCCACTGTGAGAACGAAAACTATTTGATTTGTCTAATCTAAGAACATCGAACCTTAATCCTAGATAACTTCGTATCTTAGTTCAAGACGGTTTATTTATAAAAAGAAAGAAAACAAAGACATCCAGCGGCCTGTTTGCAAGAATTACACATATGAATTTACAGAGCTTTTTGTTAATTTAGATACACACCCACAGACATTTACGGAGAACAATCGGTCCCTGACATGACACGAACTGACATAATTATGTATTTTTGTTGTGAAAGTTATTCCAAGTTTGTCTTATGTAACACAGACAGCACTGCACTACGGAACGACAACTTTATTGCAAAGGTACATGAAAGCAGATACTTCGACAAACAATGCTACGACTCATCCCACGAGGGGATTTTCCCTAAGGAAGTTCAATAAATCTGGTTGTTTTCAGCGTGTGAGTAACATCTTGAACTAAAAAAGAACATTTCAACACTTATTCCTTTGACGTAGCTAGCCACAATCGTATTGTTAATTACTAATTTCGGAGAAAACAAGTTCATTCATTTGTTAATTTGGTTGTCTTCTGGAATGGCTCTCGATGTGATTCAAGTTTTGTTTAAATTTATAGTTGCAAACAATTATTTGCAATAAGCTTTTTTAAATAATATAAAAGCGAAAATCTCCTTGAAAGAACTTAAACGTACTTTTTTAAAAACTCTCCGTTTTATGTCTTTTTCTTCATTAAAATGTAAATCTCACCGTTTAAACAAATATTGCGTGCTTGTTAAAACTTCTGTTAATGTAATTTCAATCATTATGTTTTGTGTCATACAATTAATATTACATGTTAAACTACATGTTAAAAAGGAAAAACAGCATTTTTCCATTTACCGAAAGTTGAAACTACCGCTTTGGTTTACTCCTGATAAATTATGATATTAATATGTTCTGAAAGTTCTAGAAAATCATTTTTCTTATGCGTTACTTTTCGGATTTAAATTCTCCTTTCAGTCACCATTCCTTTACGAATTTTCACCTGCTTCACCTACCTGGAGCCTTGGGCCGGTTTTCGCCTACCGGGGAGGCAGTTGTTATTTCCTTCCGTAGATTTCATTTGCCAAATGATATCTTTCATACCACGTACACAGTCAATTTAAATTTCATTCACTTTCTCTAGTGTTCAGTTCTAGATATAGTATTCACTCCAATAAACATGTTGTAAAAGAATCCAAGAAAAAAATCAAGAAAATACCAAAGAGCAAAACACTACTTTTCGTAAAAAAGTCCAATATACATATGCGACCATGGGATTTAAGTGGAAAGTTAATGGTGTTCACTTTGTAGGACCTTACGCTTCTGGTCCGTACAATGGTAAAACTC
Source organism: Saccostrea glomerata (assembly GCA_003671525.1). Taxonomy (NCBI): domain Eukaryota; kingdom Metazoa; phylum Mollusca; class Bivalvia; order Ostreida; family Ostreidae; genus Saccostrea; species Saccostrea glomerata. The sequence goes on from PRKT01000050.1 coordinate 817,288, forward strand.
GGCTTACACCTGTCAGCGGAGGCTTCCGCACGTCCTCGCGGAAAGGTAGACCGAGAGAAAATACATGTCTGTAGACGACCTGTTACCTACATTATATAGTAAGCGCCCGTTAGCTTGTCATCTCAGGATGAGTTGACGAATAAAACCCTCTACCTGTCACATTTGCAAGCTATTGTTCCACTTGATTGCTTTTTTTTGGAATGGTACCGACCAAAAAGTCATTGTACTCTTTCAGGAAGTCTTGTAGCGTTGGTGACACAGCAACACTTCCAAGATCTTTGATCTTTCAGATGCTTAGGCATTCAAATAGCAAACCATAGAAACATATTGGTACAATGTAGCATGGCATTTTCTATTTTTGTTATGAAATAGTGCCATTTTACCATAATATATTTTCTTTATGAAATTGTGTATTATAGAGGAAATAACTGTAAATTTAAGTTTTTCCGTCAAAATAAGATTCAGAAATAAAACTCCAATGGAGACTGGAGCTGTTCTTCGGACCCGTTGACATATGGCAGCGGCAGAATTCATCAAAACTGCTTCATTTAACGATTTTTTTTGTCATGAAATTTTGTTAACTCTGGGAGAACTATGATTTTTTTTAATTCTAGGAGAACACAGGGTTGGTTCGATTTCCTAGCATAACACAATATAGGTCACAAAGAACAATAATTAAATTGATATGTAATTGTGAGTCATAATTCTTATGGAAATTAATGAATCGATGTGGCTGATTAAGATATTTTAGTATTTTTATGTAATTACTAGACTTGTAATTGATATGATATATTACCAAAAAGCATCTTAAAATGATGTCAAAAAATTGTACCAGAATAGAAGTAGACATTGTGTAAATTGTTTCATAACATACAGCAATGATTGATTTGAACATAAAAAGATATGCTTCATCATTTAATAATTTTTTATCATTATAGAAGCATAGGAAATTTAAAAGACCCTCATCTTTTAATCATTAGATTCGAAATAAATTTTACATTCAGTATAAATGAATTTTTGATACTTTAAAAGACAAACAAACTTCAATACCATATCCCTTTTTAGCACTTTTAATGCAGGTGTCATAAATTAATAATTTGAATAAAGAAATATATTCCAGATATCAGCTGTGTTTATGCACTTTTTTGTTGATTTGACGCCTTTAATTTTTTGCCGTCTCACCTCTGTAGCAAAGGGTCACGTGGTCAGAAAAATATCTTCTACGAGGAAATAAAGCCGTTTCTCATACGCTGAAATTTTCATTTGCATATCCATATATGGAACAGAGGGCTAAATCTGGGCGGTAAAATTAAACAATTGTTATGTAAATGTACCTCTGATTGAAAGGTTAATTACAAAAAATGATAAAACTAGGAATACATCATTTTCATAAAACATTAAACACTATGTGGTTCTGGCGGATGACGAGAGACCCTATCAGCCGCTGCTAGCTGTCAACTAAATTTAGCAGAAATGAAACAACACAAATCGGGTTTTTGTGGTGTATCTATGAATATGCATCTTTTATTCCGTACCAGTAAATGACTTGTAATTATACCAAATGAAAACCATAAAAATGTATTTGTATATAATTTAGGGTATAATTTGATGAATTTCAATATCACATCAAAGGTCAAGATGTTTGACAAGGTTTTAGTTAAATATCGCCTCGTTGTGACATTCACGTTGCTTGAAGTTTGCGTCAAGTGCTTTTTAGGACAGATACTAATATTTAGATATTCCAATGTGACCGCTTTTTGGACGTTTACTTAATGATAATTAACAAATTTGACTTCTGTGACTGAAATTGTTTATAGTTTCCAAGAATCTGTGTCATCGGAATATGTATAAGGAAAAAAACCAACTAGTACACAAACATTTCACCTTGGACAATTTTTTTTCTTTTGAATTGAAAATTCAATCATCAAAATTTTTCTCAGCATATCTTAAATAAGTTACTTTCAACAAAGTTTTAAGATATAGCCCTCAGATAGCGTGGTTTGTAGTCATTAATTAACACTAGGACCTTTACTTTCTTCCTGTATAAGTGTAGGTTAATAAAAAGATTAATGCAAAAAAAAGGTTCTATGAACATATCCAGAATGACTCTATATGAACAACTTTTGTTCTTTAATTATTTGAATAATTATTTTTATAAATAGAAACACCCATCGGGATTTACCCTAATCCTTTTCATTGAATTTACGAGGGTGTGAAATTTAAAAGCTACTACAGAAGGTATACATATGCTGTATTTTTCTTATT
>PRKT01000050.1:819881-903616 GCA_003671525.1 Saccostrea glomerata
TTGTAGGATATCTTAATGCATGGCTATGTTCAAAATTTCATAGGATTTCGTCGAAAAACAAGAAAGATATAGAGACTTTAGTTTTAGCCAATCAGAGCGAAGCGCACGTGCATGCACGTGAGGTCTTGCTATTTTGACCATGTCATCTTGTCTATGCTACTAATATATCCTTACATTATAAATTTTAAAAGATTTCATCCAAAAATAGAAAAGTTACGGCTATATCCAATATATTGGTCATTTCACGTGTTGCACGTGCGCGCTCTTGCAAGCATGTGCGCGCAAAATGGCATGTTGACAATGTCATCTTATCTACATTTATAATATGTCTATATATTCTAAATATCAAAGCATTACATCGAAAAATGTAAAAGTTACGGCAATTTCAAGTATATTGGTCATTTCACGTGTTGCACGTGCGCGCTCTTGCAAGCACGTGCGCGCAAAATGACCTTCGTTCCGCAAATCTACATACCATGCCTACTTACCCTAAAAAGGTTTCCCCTAAATCGGATGTGTACTTTACAAGATCATTCGCGGACAAAATTTTCCCGAGAAGAAAAATAATAATAATAAGAAGAAGAAACAGAGTAAAAACAATATGTTCCCCAACTTCGTTTGGGGAACATAATTACCTCTTATAGTAAATATTTTTTGTGTAATTGTCTTCAATTCTTTTAACAGAGAATTAAGTGGTATTTTATATTCCTTTATTTTACCAACCCCTATCAGGAAGTCTGTTTCTAATTTACAATATATATAAATAGTTGATGATAGTGTACAAGTGATTGTTTTATTTAATATGTGAGCGTAAATTAAACAAATTTAACGTTTTCACCTGTCAAAAATCCAATTATACGATGACGGATTAGCTGGTTCGACATATAGACGTCAAATACAGGTGATCATTATGGTTAAATTTCTTAACAATTTTGAAGGTAATCGATCAATCGCCGAGAAAAATGACAGTTGGAAGAGAAAATAAACAGAAAATAAGAATCAATTATTTTTTACTTTTCTGCTACCTGTGTCTTAAAGGTTGCTGAAAAATTCAATTATATTAGAAGACAGAAAATTGGATTTAGAATAACTAAGTAAAATGTAGATCGATGCTTTAATTTTTTTAGTTTTCAATGCACTTTTTACAATTAAACAATTTTGAACTATATGTTCCATGAAAGTGGGAAACAGCAATCGGATATATATGTATTTTGTACGTCAATTCATTTGGTTTGACTTGTTCAAAAATTAATGGTAATTGTAGCCAAGACATTGGAGTTTTTCGTTAGGTAACCTCAATCCCATAATTGACATGAAAAGTTTGTTTGAATCAATTCATGTTTGATAAAAGAAATCTCAAGAATGTCTTAAGAATATTTTTTATTTTTTTCACCATTGCATGTATATTAACGTATAATTGAAGAAATGAAATGAAATCATGGAACATCATTTTTCATCTTAAAGAAATTTTGGGGGGAAATCTTGCAAAAAAACAATTTGCGTTTCTGAATAAAAAACAACACATTTTTCAACGCCTTTTGTAAAAATACATCATTAAATCATTCATAAATATTCCATTCCATTAATATTGTAAAGATAAATAACAAATTTATTTCCAGCTGACTCATGATTATGTTGAGTAAAGAACTACAGGGAATTTATCTTAACTTCTGAATCTGCTTACTACTAACTCTACTTCCGGCTTGCGGGGTCAGAAGAATCGTGACCCTATTGTATGATGTCATGTCCCAACTTGCATTTTGTGGTTGTTAAGCCACAGTAGAAGATATAAGTTATTCACTTCGTCTGATAACAACCTCAGCACAACTAGCGTCTCTTTCAAATTAATCGTCATGAATGGCCACCTCAAATGCATAGTGTCAAAAAAGTTATTTTTAACCATAGTAGGAACAAGTAACAACAACCTGAAATAGATTAATAACTAATGTAATTGCAAAAAAAAATTGAAAAAGATTGTTTACTTCAACATCATTGCAGCAATATTATATTTATATTTGCTTTTTTGTCTATGATACTTTCTTAAATGTATTGTTTCAGAATCAATTATGGTGATATGTTGAAATTGGAAATAAGAAACTAAAATAAAAATCAAAAGATTCGAAGAAGAAAAAAGAGAAATCGTCTTTGAGACGTGACCGTTTTTAGCCTTACATCTGTAGATAACATAATAAAATATAAATATAACGAACAGAATTCAAACTCTAAAGGTCACTGAAGCAATGCAAATCTGGAGAGGAGCAAACATGACCCTCTAAAACATCAGTGGTGGTTCATTAAAACCTACCGTGTGGGTGAAAAGTTCAATGACACCATCCATCATGGCAGTAATATCATGTCAGAATTGATTTTTAAAATATCTACAAATCTACACTATATTACCTCTATTTAGGTCTGAACAATGATAATTTTGAGGCAATTATTTCGCAATTAGTCTTATGAAATGGCTTTAAATTTTAGGCTATGGTTGACAGTGTGTTAAATTTTTAGCTAAAGATATAAACGTTAAGTGACGTTTATGCATTATACCATCCCATTTCTGATTGTAAGATAACTAGAAATAAAAATTGAGAATGGTATAGAAAGACGTGCAACAGATAAAGTAAAGTTTTAACGCTTTCATTTGATAAACTATTTAGCTTCCAATTTTTTCAAAGAATACACATATACCAGCATCATTAGCTCTTTGGAGAGGCTGTCGCATCATGTGACATGAAGTTTTATAAGAAAATGCATCATGCATTGCCTTTTCTTTATATCATGCACTGTCTTTTCAAAACCTTACAATTTTCCATTAAGATGTTATGCCATATTTTGTCCATAAAGGGTATCGCAACGATATAAAGTATCGGAGGTTGGATTTTTCCTAGACTTCGGACCCTGTTTTATGTTTCATTCCTATAGTTTGATTTTAATGGAGAAAACAATAATCGAAGAAAACACTTGCTGTGGCATTCAACTCGACTTTAATAGATATTGACGAAGTATTGTCAATTAGCAATGGTTATTTCATTTTCTTATATTGATACGATATAACCCGATGAGCTTGAAATAAAAGATACCACCGAGTCTGACACATCCATTTCATATTTGGGTATTTTACTTGAAAAAGACGTTAATGGTAATCTAATAACCAATCTTTATGACAAAAAGATGAAGTTAACTTTTCAATCATCAACCTTTCTTACTTATGCAGCAATATAGCTTCATTACCAGCATACTGAATTATATCTCTCAATTGATTCGATACGCAAGAGCATGCTCTACGTATAAATAATTTTTAATCGATGCAAATTATTTACAAACAAGTTGCTGAAACAAGAATATCAGCAGTCTCGTTTAATGTCATCATTTTATGCGTTGTATGGTCGACACAATGACCTTATCAGCAAATACAATTTATCATTGAGTCAAACGCTGATTGACGTTTTTCATACTTATTGTTAGTCCATTATTCACACACTGAATTGTGGACAGACTTTCTCGTTATTTCCCGATCATGAAAAGGAGCACACAGCGGGTGAGACCGGTCGGCAGGGGATGCTCACTCCTGATGTTTTGGAGGTCTGTGTTAGTTCTGCTCCTGTTTTGTTTAAAAGACTTTTGAGTTTGAACACTGTTCGATATCTCCTGCATTTAAGTGTAATGACATTTGAAGACCAATAAAAATTATTTTAAAAAATGCTATCTATTTATGTCATGTGCAACAAATATCCCATGGTGTTACACGTATATTATACAATTATGGACTTCAATGTAGGTCGATATGTGGTTATAAGGACTCATGGCAATTGATATTGACCTCAGACACAGAAAATGATAGCGACCTCGCAGGCTCGGTCGCTATCACTTTCTGTGTCTTCGGTCAATATCAATTGCCATGAGTCCTTATAACCACATATTGACCGTTCACTGAAGTCCATAATAGTTACATTATATAATCACTCAAAGTGAATGCACCGACACAGTCCTAACACAACGGACTTGGCTGTCATTACGTCACAATGGTTAAATTCACGTTTCTTTTATTATGACGTCACGTTTTACGTAACTTCAATGCAACCGAACGGCGTTTCGTGCGATATCATTTTCCGCGGACGCGCTTTCACGTCGCTATCGCAAAAGGAGGAATGTCATATGACGTCCTTTCAGCCAATGAAAACTACGAAAATAATTCTCTTATATAATATTAGCAGTTCTATTAAAACTATACGAACCTATTATTCAAACGTGATATCTTTTTGGGAAATTAAAAGAAAATGAATTTGAAGTGTCTTGATTTAAAGTTTTATTTTGTTTATAATACATATTTTTGATTTTTGTTGCTGTTTTTTAAGTAGTTAACGAGAACTCTGAGTACAATCATTCACAATTTTCATGAATAACAATTTTCATTTTTTTACGTCAATTTCAGAGAGCTGATTGACAGATGAAAAGAGAGGGAAATCGATTGAGTGTGGTTTCTTGTCAAATAATACCAATTTATGAAATTTGGAATGCATTTTGCATATGCTTGATCAATTGTATATTGTCAGTATAGATAATAAATTATGTAGATACCATACGCCTTATTGATATTTTTTCTGAAGTAATTAAAACTGTCAGATGAGATTACTTTTTCCCTTTCACTATGTTGGAGGGAATTTACCTTGATTATTTCTTGAACATCAAAATTGGCTTTTTTCCTATAAATTCACAACAAATCTATTTGTAGTTTCAGAGCATCCAAGCCCTTCAAATATAGGACTTTATTACTGATCAAGATGAAACATTTAAGTTTAAAAGATATAAATCTTTTAAAAAAATCTATAAATAGTGCAAAATCTGTGATCAAGTCGGATTAGGTAACACAGATAAGTAAAACATCCCTGTTGATCGGCCACACCTATGTATTTATCAGGTTGATTTGCATGCACAGTCAAACTTAATAAAAAGCAAAGGTCTATCCATTGTTATGAGACATGTCAAACCAAAAGCTACCCAATAATAGGTTAAATTTGATTATAATAAATTACCGTATTCTGATCATAACAATTACGAAATGCAGACTTTAAACGAGGTTGTTGAAATATTTGTAACATCAACTTTACTGTTAGTAGCCTCTTATACTTTAAAATTGAACATGCTCTGGAGTATTGAAAAAGTTCAGAGACGTTAACAATACATGTATCTAAACAGAAAATAACAGAATATTACTACATAACTATGGAAAATTGACCATGGGAGATTTGAATTAATCTCGTTTGCCATTCAATTTAGTTGATACAAGAATCGTTCGAAAAAATTGTAATGCTAATGCAATATATTACAACAAAAACTAAAAATCTTCTGTCATTTTGTGTAAATAGAATGTTTGTAGCTAAAACATGTCAAGTTATCTGCATATTTTAATTATAAAAGTGCATCTGTTATAAAATCTTTTTATCATTTTTTTTCCCAGTATCATAGTTACATTGTTAAATTTTCTAAGTGTGACTCAAGTGTAAACCAGTGCAGTGAATAATTATGAAAATCAACATTCAACGTAAAAAAATCTTTAATTGCTCACGTCAATCAATTTTACATTTCAACTTGCAAAATTTGCAGGTCTCTGCATAATTTGAGAGATGCCACTACAAGTTATACTGCTAGACCAAGGACACATATCTATAATTTTTTTCGCCTAAAAGACAACTCTAGAATGCATTCAATTTAAATGACTTAGATTGAAACATATGGAGATAACGAACAGAGAATTAACAGAAAATTCTGTTTTGAATGTATTGAAATTACTCCTTCTTGGCACCTGATGCCACCTCTGAAGTACTAGATTCCGTATTTGCTCTGTTCGTGATTTTTATTGATTGAGAGGACTTATGAGCTTGAATACTGTTTTTAACTCTATATTCCATTGCAAGTTTTCATTAAATGATTTAAAAAGATTTTATATTAAGAAAGACCAAAAAAAAAAAATGGAAAAATAAATTTATAATTTCAGCATAACACAGGAAGAATTTTTATATTGATTTTTACTATTGTTTTTTTATTAAATTGCATTTGATGAACAAACATCTTTTAATAAAGAGAAAAACATGTTTTGAAATTATAACTAGTAATTATTTCAGATTGTTATAATTATTATTATTTATCATGTCCGAGACATCGCTTCGTAATACTGTCTTGTTAACAGAAAAAAAGATACAAGTTACATTAATATTAAGGGATCTGCGCATTTAAATTATCTGAAATGACACGCTTTTTTCATCAACATACCTTGTTCAAATCAAGAAATTCAAAAATAATTATACCTTTCTTAAAAATGAGTCGCAATATGTTGCTTAGAATAAATATCTATTTGATATATGAAACATTATTTTAAAATTCATATGCAATAAAGAGGCAAATGTATTCTTAATGAATAAAAAGTAAATTTACAACATTTTTTTAATTAAAAAAAATTGTAAGGTTTGGAATATGTATTGCACACGAACATTCTTTTTGATTTCACACAACAAATGGTAGTCAATAAACTCTGTTGAACTACTAGTACTGGTAATTTAAAAATGGCAAATAATTTACACTGCCACTTTTATTACAAGTATACACCATATCTTGAAATGTTTTAATGTGTAAAATCCTTACTTCAAATTAATTTAGTTATTGGAGGTAATATTTATGAAATTTAGTTTATCTAAACCTCTTCCTTGATTAAAAAAAAAAACTGGAAAAAGCAATCTTATTCAACTAACATGTATTTTGAATTGACAAAAAAGGAAGATGGTGTTACTCATTTAAAATGTTATGTCCAATAATTTTCAACTTGGTAGGAGTACAAATAACGCTCCTCATTCACGATTTATTTTGTATTCCGATGAAGAAAAAAAAGATCAAAAACTTCACACGATACATACGTTTCCGATTCTATGGTGGTTATTATGATCTTCTTTGCAAGAGCTGTCTTAAAAAAATCGTAAGGGAAAATTTTTAACCTACATTTAAAATAATGTTTTTTTGTATTTTGATATTGACTGGGTACTGTGAAATCACTAAATTTCGTGGGGGTTAATTTTAGTTGTTTTCGTGGTATGAAGAGACCCACGAATTCATGTCCACCATGAAGTGTATATTTTCATATGCACAACTACTAAAAAGTTCTTCAGCCACAAAATCAAATCCCCACGAACCATCATTTTTTTCCTTCAACCACGAAAATTTGACCCCACGAAAATATGTGATTTTACAGTATAACTTGTTTACCTAATCTACACAATAATCAAGTCATCCCACCTTTAGTACAGGGTTCCCTGTTAAAAAAAACCAAGATCTCTTGATTCTTTTTTTTAATATTGCAAACACCTAACTACAATAAATAGTTTTAATTTCATGTGGCTCTGATTTAATCATCTACATTGAATTCACATGTCAGAAATGAAAGTTATTATCAATACATATACTCTTGAAAAAATATTTGAAGAAGGCTCTTAACGGTTACTTGTATGTATATTTTCTTTCTTTTTAAATGATTTTAAAAAATATTCATACTGGAGTATTTTCGTATATTTATTCACTTTTTCTTTTTAAATGTGTGATTAAAAACTTTTTCTTTTTTTTTTTTTAGAAAAATTGATTCCATTTTATAAATTCTTGCATAAGATTTAATTACATATTCAATTAACAAAAGAAAATTGAATGTAATATCAATAATAAATGACTTCAATAGTTTGGAGTTTTTTGTAAATCGAATTTACATTTGGGATAGGTTTTATTATTGATATGTGACCTTTTGAACGTTGTGTTTGACGTAACTTTTGAACTTTTTCTTATCTGTTTTTGTGCATTTTTTTTCTTTTTCGAGGTTACAAAATATGTCGACATTCGACCTTATAGCAGCAGCCCTGTACCATGATGAATTTTCATAATAGAGCAAAGTGCAAGTCACTATTACATCAACAAATACGATACATTAAATATTAAATGTAGAACAATTCAATTCAGAAACATATACGTTTAAGCTTAAATGCGCCAAAGCACCCTTGACGAGTCCTATCTGATTTCGTCTCTTTTTTAACAAAATTTTGACATCTCAATAGACTCTGAACAAATTTTAACATCATATTCTGCATTAAAAGGTACTCCTATTATAGGTGGTCACTTTCTACGATCGATGTTGAAAAAATGCATGCAATTATGGGAAACGCAAACGTCTGTAAAAAGGATAACGGGTGTAACTTTCCCTATAAATACACTTTTGATAATGGTTTGCTGTTTAGAAGCAAAGATGTATATAAACGATATTTTGATATTTTGAATTTCAAATGACAATCCTTTGGAGGAGGTGGGGTGTTAAGCATATCCGTAAAATATAACAGTTGTAGTTTTAACAAATATAAACATAATGCTAAAACACACATTTTTTACGATGATTTATGAAGATTTAGCTGCAAAGACCATTGAAATAAAACGGACCGTACGCAAAGCAAACAAGGGTTTCTGAGGAGAGGTCAGGTGAAGTGAAGAAGTAAGTATCCGATGTCAACCGGTCACAACTGATTAGTATACTCCTTATCATGATCAGGCAAAATTCAGGGAAAATTCGTAAAGAATTCAATGTGAATAAAATGGCTTTCAATTTGTACGAGAAATCGGACAACATATGATTAAATGATAAATTGTATTTGATTTCAAGATCATTTCATCGACATAAAGAAATTATCAAATGTTGCCTTTTTACTGGACTGTTTATATCATTGTCTCACCAACCTATTTTTGAAAAAGCTTGCCTCGTTTCAGAAACTGTTTGTGCGTAGAACATGATTTTGCATATCGAATCAACTGGGAGACATACAGGTATATAGAATAAACTGAGGAAGGAAAATGAAAATTGATAATAGATAAAACATAGTCCAAATGATTTAAATGTTGAATTGAATGCCAATGCAAAAGACTTCTTTTGATGTCGACGTTCTGATTTTTTTTATTATTCGAGAACATTTGACAAACACATCCGCAAGTATTTTTACAGAGATAAAAATAAATATTGAGATTCTAAGAAACCATAATAAGAATTACTACGAATCCACATTAATAACTTTTTATCTTATACCAATTCAATAAGCACGTTATATTGATGGTATTTAAGTTATTTCTGCTGCTTGTATATCTGCAGAAACTGCATGTAATTCAATTCGATCGAAATTGATGGGTACTAACAATAAGATTCCTACAGATTAATAAGGTAGTGTCGTGTTGGCCCTCTGTCTTATTCTTCACTTAAATGTAACCCCACTATGCATTTATTATATTTACTGAGATGAGCCTCTAAAATGTGTTTGAATGCATCAGTCTGTGTTGTCAACTTGTAAATATTCACTCATCGTTTGTGAACACTGTTTAGCACTTGGTGATACATGTATGTGCACACAAGATTAATAAATGCCCGATTTTTCAATCCTCAGTGCAAGAACTCTTTCAGCTAATCTGAGTTAGTATGAAAATAAATGGCTATTATTGTTAATGTAATGTTTGTATTATTCTACGTATTTTAATGCTGAAGATGCAACAAGAAGTGCTTAAAGGGCTAAATCTATTTTCTGCAAAGTGCGTGTTAACGGTGAAGTATGTGGCGTAGTGACAAGAGAGCCCCTCTTTATATATATAATGATATTTTATCATTGTAGGTTTAAATTATGTCTTTGCAACTACAAGCTGCATAAGTTAACCGCAAGCTAAAACATTTTGCTCGTTACGATGATTTTTGAAAGGAGTGTAGTAATAATTTTACTCTTTAGAAATTGATTAGAGGAGATCTCTTTTTGGAAAATAAATAAATAACAAACATGTGTAAAAAAATAAGTAAATACCTGTATATATAATATATATATATATATATATATATATATATATATATATATATATATGCAATTATTTACTTATATACATAAAATAAAAATTAATATGATTTTAGTTGTTCATTTTAAATAAGGTTTTAACTTGTTTTTGTATAGACATTTATTGAAGAATTACTAGGTTGTGAGACAATGATAAAATGGTTCAATCATTTAACAATTGGACATAGTTACATGTAGTTTACTCAGCATTAAGGTAGGAAAATACTCTACGGCAGGTTCCAATTAAGAATCATTAAAACACGAACGTTATGCTGACCGTGTGATTGAGTGCCTATATATTGACATTGTTTATTCACACCCACGGGCAATAACGGGACAAAGTGCCACTATATACTTCTTATCACATGTAAAAACGATGATTCGATATAGTGCATGATGATTAAATTTTCTATTCGATCGGTATAATTAAATTCTACACTCGTTGATTTTGAATAATTCAATTAATTTATGAACTCTAATTGAGAGATCTGCCATTATTCAGGAATTCTGGAACACCAGGGCGTGTAAAGCTAATGACTTAGCGACTTCACGTACACACAATATCAGTCCTTAGTTGTCTACTTGTTTGCTCATAAAAAGATCGTGTCGTCGCATGTCTAATATTTGACAAAATTGGAATTTTATATTTCTATTTTATGCACTCTTTTAGAATGCTTCAGAAACTATTACATAAGAAGAAGAAAAAAAACTTGTAGTGACCTTTGACTCAACATTAAGATATATCGACGACGTATTTTCAATTAACAATAGATACGTGTATTACCATGCAACTGTAAGCTAGATATATCCCGGACAGCTTGAAAAAAGATGCCAAAGAAACTCACGAATCTGTTTCATATTTGGATAATTATTTCACTAAAAATATGTAAATGGTATTCAAACTGGAAAATTTATAATAAACGTAATGACTTACTGTTTTATAGTCACTTTGTCTGACTTATTTAGTAAGATAACATAAACAACTGTATTTTGGAGTTAAATTTCTCGGTTGATTCGATACGCATGAGCATGCTCTACGTATGTACAGTTTTTAAAATGAGGCAGGTAATTGACAAACAAGTCGATGAAACAAGCACATAGGCAACATATTATTAAATCAAATGTTAACTGACGTTTTTCATACTTATAGTACGGCCATGCATTATAAACATATTGAATTATCTGCAAAATTTTTGTTTTTCGCGATCATGACAAGGAACAAACGCTGACTGTGTTCAGTCAACAGGTTGTGTTCATTCCTCCATGGCACCTGATCCTTGCTCTGTTGTTTTAGAAGTCCGTGTTTGCTCTACTTTTAATTTTCATTGTTTTAAATCGACCTCGAGCTAGAATACTTCATAATCGCTATATTTCATTGACAATACCCACCTATGAATGCAGAAAAGACACATTTATAAAAATTTGATTTTGTGAATTGAATATTCATTGTTCTTCCAATGATTAAAATTATATTTTCTTTTAAATACTTTGTATATCAGAATAGTTTCAAAGTTCTAGAAAGCAGGGGAGTTTTGTAGAGATATATATACAACTTTTTCTTTCTCATTTTTATTATAGTATTTGCAGATGCATGCACTGTTTAGTTATAACGAATCGAAAATTTGTGAACATTACATCTTAGTTATATTTGTCACCCTATTTGGAACATTTAGCAGAAACTTGTGTCATTGTGCATCCTTTGTCTTCTCAACGCTGATCGAGAAGTGACATAGAGCGCTACCTTGGGTGTTGCATTTCTCATGGCAAAATCTGCAGCTCAGGTTTTATACAGAGGTATAACGTAAATGGTATTTTGATACATTATTAATTTTAGTTTAAAATTCTTAAATCTTGCCGCACAATATATACATTTCCAGAAGAATTAATGTAAAATAAGAGAGTTGCTGAATTTTTTTTTTTTTTTTTTTGAATTTCATTTTTATCAACATTCATGTATATGCAATGCACATGATGCATATAGGTTGTCGAAATTTTGGGGTTTCATATATAAATAAATTTTACTATTTAGAATTATGTCTTACGTGCTTGTCAATATAAAAAAAATCCATTAACTTTTATCTAATAAAGTTCTATTTCAATATCTTTCTTTTATTAATTACCTGTGTAAGTTTAGGTTAAGATTGAATTTTAAATGCAGTGTTTCAAAATTCAATCATTTGTGTTTCTTCGAATTCTGTCGGCATCTTTCTTGTCAAACTATTCCAGTTTTTTTTTATATAAGAAATAAATAGTATTTCTTATCTATGTGTATTGTGCGTAGAAAAATGTTAATTAAGGAATTCTTTGAAACATGGACGTGACAATAACGATCGCTTGCTTCAATGTGGTTAACCAAACATAACCTCCAAAAACAACTGTTTCTGGGACTTGGTCAATCAAAAGTGATCATCTTCTATGTTTCTGGGCACCATAAAACATCTCTCCGAGACTTGTCGATAAGGCCATTACTTATGGGCAGTCCGGTGTCGCTTCCCTTACAGTTATTCTCTCTGGTACCACAGTAACGCACCTGTGTGTGTTTATATAGGGTTCCAGGTAACACCAACGAGCAAAAACACGTGTAATGCTTTGTGTCCATTATATTGCACAGAGTGTCTATCGTTTACAGAGTTTAGATATTGACATATTACATGTTCAGCTGATCCCCTGACTGCAATTTTCAGTGAAGCCAAAATATTTTACACTGTCTCGGCCCCTTAACTAAGATCAAAGTATAGTATCTGTTCTTACCAGCTTTATATCGATACGTTCCCTACATGGGAACAACAAAGCTATGTGAAAAATAAAGCAAAATACTTTTGATTAAATAAATTGTTAGTAATCGCCACTCGTTCATTATGTAATTTTGTTTATATATATACTGATGAGCCGTATGGCTCAAAGTTATTGAATAAAGAATTAAGGATTACATTTGATAGAAGCATGTTTTTGCAGATAATTGAATTTTTAATATATTCAATAAAACTTTTTATAAATATTGCAAAGTGTTACAATTTCTTGTACATGTAGTGATTCTAACCAATACCGGCTTATATTATAGCGAGTGGAAGTGAGTGGGAATAAACAAAGTATATATTTATATGCATAAATGATAGTTCGGTTTAATTAGTGCTATAATTAAGGTAGTATGTAGATCAGTGGGTCAGGGAGAGATCATCTGCCATTTGTGACTTGCTATCGAGGGCCATATGACAACATGGTTCCTTCATTAGCGTGTAGTTATTTATATAGCTGATTACAGCAGTCATAGATGACATTTTGTTAATTTTCATGGAGATTGAATGGGAATTAATTAGACATATGTTACTGCTTTAAAGAATTTATGTAATAGCATAAGACATATTTTAAAATACTTAATGTATATTTAAATGTAGTTTTATACTTTCCAATTATTTTTACATTTTCCGTAGATTAAGTAATTTTCCTTTTGAAACATTTAAAATCATCACATTTTCTTAATTAATGAATTCATGTAACATAAATATTTTATTTTCGTGTTAATGACAGATGTAATCCCAGTGTAATCGTTGTATAAAAATAAACCGATAAACCAATTTTTAAGTCCTTTTAAAGTAGGGATTTGACAAAAAAAATATCTAAAAAGATATTTTATTATAGATTAGCTACATGTACATTGTTATTACATGAACATAATATAACTGTAAGATGATAGAGGTAAATAAATTGACAGTCATATAATTTATTTAAAAAAATCAATGATAATTTTTTTTATCTATTATTGACTAAAATATGAGAAAAGTATTATTAAGTGGTTGTAATTAAACAATTTTCAATGTGGGTAATGATGTACCTACTACATTGAATGACACAACTCAGAATCGGAGTGAAAAAAGACTAATTAATTATCTAGACAGTGCATTGTTATCAATACACACATCTTTCGGTGACACACATATCGAAGTACACAACGCATTTGTACAGCATGTTTCGATCATGCCTTATGGGCAAATCCTTCATCACTTACACCTACCGACATGAGTGTCTGTCAAATGCAGCATTCCGAGGCATGTTAATGGCTTAGGAGAATTAATTGTAAAAGTAAACATACAGGATATTTTGTTTCGTCCATTTTTTATTCAAATCAATTATTTTATTTTTCTATGAACAATAATTACTTTTCCCTTATTTTAATATATTTGGTTTTTGCATCTCACTCTTTTCAACAACTGCAAAGAAATAATGTGTTTATAAAAAGGTGAAGTAATTAAGTATTCCAGGACCAATCTCCTAAATCTGATAAATGAACAAGGCAAAACACGGACCTCTGAGAAAACCAAAGGTTGGACTAGTTGCCTGAAAGGATAGACTTTCCCAAACGACCGGTTAACATTCCAGTAAGCATGAGATCATAGAATCAGATTAATTCAAAGTCAAATGCATATCTTTATATTTATTTCATGAACATTTCAAAACAACAGATTGAACTTATGAAATCAAGGATACTGGTGTATTTACATGAATATTTTTCTTGAACGGGATGACATTTTAAAAAATAACAGAGTCAGGAACAAGGCTAATGGTCTATAACCAAGCCTAAAAGAGATGCTTTACTTTCAAGTTGAACAATTTATTAGCATGTTTGCGCTATTTAAAAAAAGAAAAATAAAAAAAAAACAACTTCACAGGAAAGAGAAGATCTTATCTGGGTATCTGAATTGAAATCGATACAATAGATTACAGTGTTAATAAAGCTTATTTTTTGCTTCGTTTTCAAGAAGCATTTTCAAGGAAATATGAAGATAAAGCAATACAATCAAGTTCAAATGTCCGTTGAAATAATACAGATGAGAGAAGGGTAAACGCAGACACCTCAAAACATTAGAACTGGAATTATAAAATCGTTGTAGTTAAGATCCGTAAAAAATGTATAGCTGATCAGTATGTTTAGGGGAATCTTTTGTAGTGTTCTTGTATAGAATTAGTATTAAAGCACCATATTCTAGGCATTCTCGATAATAAACGTCATTTTGCTGGACCTGATTTACCACATTATATAAAACGGGGACCCCTATGACAACTTTTGTCCAGAAATCTAATATACAACGTACTAGACAATTATAGATTCCTTACATAACTGCGGGTCATAAAACGTAAGCGAACAAGTGGACATCCATGTCAAACACCTTATGTGAGAAAATACATGTTGCTGGACATGAGATTATTACCATAATGCAGCGTTGATTGGAGAAAACCCAAACTGTCATTTCTATAGACAGGTGTCGGAATGGTGTCATATTTTGCTAAGATAATTCGTAGGATATATAGACATAATAATGATGGCTTTGTTTTAAGCAATTATTTGTCATCTGATTCATATATAGATCAAGGGTTGGGTTTAGACTTAGAGTGGGAAGTAAGATGCATGACAAATTGTACGAATCGTCACTTTTTTTACAACACAACCCACGATTAATTGAAGTCTGTACCATTTAACATCTTATAGTTAGCTACTTCATTTTATTTTTGAATTCGAAAAAAAGATACCGGAGAGTTTGAAATAAAGATACCGATCGCGTGTAATACATATTTCGATATATAATTAGAAAAAGACAGTAATACCATTCAAGCAACAAACCTAATGGCAAAGCGATAATGTCAATTTTCTATGGACCACTTCCCTTTATTCAGTTATTTATATATGTATACCACTATATTCTGCATTTAGAGTTTATGTCTCTTAATTGTTTTGATAAACAAGAAGATTCTTTACTTGTTAACTATTTCTGAAACGAGGGACGGAATTGACTTATTTATGACACAAGGGTATCTACAGGCTCTTTCATGGCAAACATTTCGCAAGTTCAATTGTTGATTCAATGACTTTATTAAACAATACGAACCTTCGTCAAGATGAATGATGACTGATGCTTTTCAAACAAACTATTGGACAATTATTTCCATACTGAATTGTCCGTGATTTTATTTCCTGAAAATGGTAAATGTGACAGGTCGACGGGGATTCTTACTCCCCCCATGGCACCTGCTTCCACCTCTGACGTAATAAAGGTCTATGTTTGTTCTACTCCCAAATTGAATTGTTCCAAGGACTTTTGAGCTGAAATACATATCGTAATCGTCATATTTTATTGTAAACTTTCTTGTTCTAATTCATTTTATTTTTTTTTATGAAACTGGTGAATACACATTAAGGAAAAAAGTGCTGTTGAAGGTATTTAAAAAGTTTTAAAATTTCATTTTATAATAAAATGTCCTTTCATCAAAAACTTAAGTTTAAAAAATTGAAAAAAAAGCATTGATTAACAGTGTTTGGAAAGTTGTTCGATTGTAAGCGTAAAATCTAAAGAACATGTTTAATCTTGAAAATTGTCCATGTCAGGTTTTATTTGGAGAATGAAATATCTGAAATTAGAGGATGTTCCTAATTATAATTACCTGAATAACGAGTTCTATGTATTTGTTACTAAGGAGTTTATTTATCATTTTCATTTTTACATCGTTAACACTGTGTCACGTTATATATTAAGTTATTTAATTTTTTTTTGACTGGTGTCGTAGAACTGAGCGAAACAAGGAACCCAACCCTAATATCTATCTAGAATTACTGTAAAAATATAAAAGTATTTTGTATAGTTGTTTTTTTCTTTTGCATTCCTCAGATTTCTTCACTGTTGATGGGACGTTACCAATTTCCAACGGAAGTCAATAAAATTTATACTTGTACTCGACACCAATGGCCGTGAAGCAGTACGGAGACTTTGTACCAGCATCTACTAAGACAGGAGACCTCTGGTCATCAAAGAAAGGACAGGTCTTCGCGTAAAAAGGTAACACGTGATTAACCTAATACGCACCGTTTGAATATCTACTTTATCAACAGTCGACTTTATATAGATCTCGGCATATTTTACTTTTATCTTAAAATTAGATAATAATGTATCCATTTATTTGCAAATCCTACATTGAAATTGTTTATTACGACATTATTTATAAAATATTAAGAAAACTAAATCTATTTTAAGACAATTCACAATAAGTATTTGTTATTGACTTCATCTGACTCCAATATTCTCATATAGAATAAACTTTATCTGCAATGAAAAATTGAAAAAAGTTTTATTATTTGTTTTTATGATAAAGTTTTAGTCCAAGATATGGGTATTCCCCATCTTCATTGTCAAAAAAAAACCACGTCTACTGTATTAAAAATACAAGACGTAAAATATATGATGATAACGAACAGTATTCAAGCTCTAATTCCATAAAACAATACAAAATAGGAGCAGAAAAAACACGAACCTCCAAATCATCTGAGGTGGGATCAGGTGCTATGAAGAAGTTAGCATCCCATCCTCTGTAGACCGGTCACACCCGCCGTGTGCTCCTTGTTAAGATCGGGGAATAACGGAAAAATCCGTCATCAATGCCTAACAATACGTATGAAAAAACGTCAGCCATCATGTGAGTCAATAATAAACTGTATTTGCTGATAATTTTATTGTATCGACCATAGAACAGAGAGATATAAACCTTTTTTTCAGGTGATGAAGGCACTAGTATATTGCTGTTCAAGTTAGGGAAGTTGACGATTGAAAAGTGAGTCATTACTTTTATCATAAAGCATGGTTGATAAATTAAAATTTACGTCTCATGACTTTTTGTAGTATAGTAGATGTAATTTTTTTCAACAATTAAGATTGGAATTACCTATGGCCTAAGACGTAAAACCTCACAAAAATTTGAATTCAAAGACAAAGATCGTAAACTTTATTAATTATCTTGGAAATAATCTATAACCAATATCCCATGATTGAAGATGGACATAAAATAGTCAATATCTGATGAAATTAAGGCTGCACCTGGTTTTAAATTATTTTGAATATATTAGACAAGTGAATCTGCTACATCATATACGAGGCATCTTTTATTAATTTCATTTGAATGATGTTTTATTCTGGATGAAATGTCCTTCACAGAAACCTGGCAAGTACAAATGAATGAACTTTGGAAAAGGTCTACTATATAATACGTAAATACGCTCAAGTATGGAAACTTATTTCGGCTCATAAATTAAGGAGACCTTAGGTTTCTAAAGCTATGTTAAGTTAACATATTTCGAAGAAATCTACTTTCCTTTTAACAAAAAAGGGGGAAAAGACGGCATGGTCGGGACTTATCAAAGGATCTGATAAATATGAGTACAAAGAAAAAAAGTAGCAGCACCTGACTGCAGTTAACTTGATACATATGAAGATAACGAACAGTATTGAAGATCAAAAGTCCATAAAAAATACAAAATAGGAGCAGAGCAAATTTAACACGGATCTCCAAAACATCAGAGATGGGATCAGATGCCATGGAGGAGTGAGCATACCCTGCCGATCGGTCATACCCGCCATGTACTCCTTGTCAGGATCGTATAATGTTCCATAAAGGTTTCA
Organism: Saccostrea glomerata; assembly: GCA_003671525.1. NCBI lineage: Eukaryota > Metazoa > Mollusca > Bivalvia > Ostreida > Ostreidae > Saccostrea > Saccostrea glomerata. Next base: position 838,207 of record PRKT01000050.1, read on the forward strand.
TCTATCATTTAAATGTATACTCACAATGTATATTGTTTTATCTATTGTTATTGGAAGATTTTCGAAAAGGAAATAAAGATCAAATCTTTGATCTGCATCAGATCACTATCGTAGATAAGTTCCAATTTGTTAATTATGCTGGAATGAAATACATGAAGATAACAAACAGAATTCAAACGAAAAAAAGTCCATTAAAAATACAAATTTTTGAAAATAGCATACATGGACCACTAAAATATCAGAGGTGGGATCAGGTGCCATGGATATTTTTTTCATCACTTTAATGTGTCATAATGAAAATCAATAAAGGTGCAAATCAATATATTTCAACCTTCGAAACTTGGATTTGAAAGTTTCAACCATAAAAACAAACTTTCATAGCAAGGAAAAAGTAATTTTTTTCTTCTATTTATCGCCCCTGAACTTTTTGTTGCAAATATAAATGTGATTTTATTTCCCCATTCATGATTGGCATGTGTGTCCTCCTTGATTTGCAGTCTTATTTATATTTTATAACAAGGATTAAAAAGATTTATAATTCTATATTCTAATACATTAAATAAATGGATAATTTCCAGAATGTCAAAGTTTCCTTTTCATTAACTTACAACTGTCAGACATTCATTCTCCTCGTTTTCTGCTTTTAGACAATCAGGTCAGACCTTTTCACTATTTATGAAAATATATGTCATTTGTTTTCTGTCTCGTTTGCAGAAATTAAAGGAACTTCAAATATTTAGGTGCAGTTCGTCATGTCGCTGTCAACAAAGTGGAATAAGTCTGACATATTTCACAGTAGAAAATATCTTCAGCTGAATTGCAAAACAAATTATGAATGCACATTTTAAGTATGATGATTCATACATTTTAAAAAGAGAGAAAAATTGAAAGCACTTTGGTTATTAATAATAAGTTATCAAAATTTGTGGAAACTATTTTATAATCCAAAGTAGCTTTAAAAAAAAGATATTTATGGTCATTTCCACGTGACTAGAATGTTTCAAGGCCAGAAAATTATTAAACAATACTTGTGTATTAAATATTGCCAACACAATTTAGAATGTACAACAACGAACGAGTGTGAATTGTGATTTTATTTCCCCCATTCTTATTATGCAGGAAAATTTTTGCTCGATGGAAATTTAAAGACTTAAATACTTCCGTGCAACAAACTGAAAGTTTGCTGTCGAAATAAGCCTAGAAATATTTTAAAAACAGACACTGATTTAATTATCAATCACGGAATTCAAATTTAAGTTGAATTCAATGGATGTAAAGGGTAAACAAAAACACTGAAATAACAGAATAACAGCCTGAATGACGATACCAGAATAATAGCTTACATCACATAAATGTTTTCTAATGGTTCAACGAAAGTTCAGTGGATCGGGACTATTGTTTATTCTGTTGTTTTGGTAACACAAATGGGTAAAGAAACCTTCTCTTATCACCGGTGCGAGGAGAAACTACAAAACCAACCCTGTGATCCAGCCAGTAATTGTCAAATTTTGAATTTAGTTCTCTCTTCCAAAAATATCTTTTCAAAGTTGAATTAATTCGAATGGTTTGAGTGTCGTACTCTTTACTATTTACAAAAACATCGTAAACAGGCTAATATTTGCTTTTGTTTTTTTACTTTAAAAATAATATAATGGTATGCCATCCACATTTTAAAGAAACACCATTTAAGAGCTAGATTACTGTTCAATTTCTTAATATTTGGTAAACAACACCCCATAGAAAAATCAGAACATGGAAATAAAAAGGAAATTAGGATTATTTTCTTTTTTTTCTGGAATACAAAAAAGTACAATAAGTTTTAAATTTAAATACTATTTCCCAAAAAAGCCAAAAGTTTAAAAAAAATGCAGTCGTTTATTGTTCTTCTCCACCGCTGCATTTCATTTCCGGAAATATGCATAGCATTTCCGACATTTTTTGTTTTCATTTCCGACATAATTTTTTTTTCATTTCCGGAATTTACCTGTGCGGCAATTAAATGTTTTCTACGTAAAAGAAACTGGAATGTTAAATGTATTTATACCAAAATATTGATAAATAAAAAAAACAAAAATCTCTATACATATATGAATACATGTAGCACAAAATCTAGGTAAAAGAGTTTAATGAGCATAAAACTTTTTCACCACATTTAAAGTGCACTAAATTAAATGTCAGTGGCAGCACCATGCTTATGTCCAAGTCACTGATAGGTTTACAAAATCGGATTTCAATGATTTATTTATGATTTATTCCTTTTAATTTTTCATAAGTAAAGTTATCAAATCTTTTACTATAGGTACTACATATGTATTTGAAAAGTGTCGGAAATGAAAACAAAAAAATGAAAATGAAAATTTGAAAAGTTTGAAATGAAAAGTTGATAAGTATCAAAAATTCCGGAAATGAAATTCAGCCTTCTCCACCTTATTTGCAATTTGAAAATTAAAAATAAATATCAGTTTTCGATGTATGATTACTAGCACTAAAAATTGAAGAATTCAAGAAGCATTTTTGGCATGAACAAACCATGCATGATATTTTTTAAATATAGTACTTAAGCTTAAAAGACCATTGAAACAATTATGATTATTACGAATATATAAAATTTCCGTTTACGCCTAAATATGTTTGCAATTGCACTTAGAATGAATATATAGAAAAGTAAAAATTCCATTTCATTATTATGCATAGATTTTCCCCTTTTTAGCCGTACATGTTTGACGTTCAACACCTTAAGGTCAAGCCACAGAATGTTAACATATTCTTAAACAATGTTCAAAGTGACCTTTTCTCATGATTAGCCTTTTTTCCTGTTAATTGGCGGCAACTTATTTTTTTATTTAATTGTATTGCCACAAATTAAAATAATTTGTATTTTTATCAACAGTTATGTATACTGAGAAATTTGAAACCTTGTTCGGGATGGTTCAGTTGTTATGTTATATTTGTGTTAATGTTCTTTAGAATATTTGTTTCCGTTGTACTTAAAATAACATAGATCTTATATTAGAAAATATTATTACTTTAAATCATACATGATATTCTCTTTAATCCAAATGTTTGGTGAGTGACTCCTTCCTGACTAGTGATTTTATCAAAATTGGTTTTGAAATATACTTTTATGACACACTTTCCAAGATTGGACGAAGAGGCCGCTTTTTTGGAAATACATGTATGTTTGAATTGAAATCTATCAAAATATCAATCACCAACGAATAACTCATTTCTTGATTTTGCTGTACAAAATGTTTTAATTTACATGTATAAAAATAACTCTTATTTAACATAACAATACATTAAACTTAAAGACTTCCGTATCCACTAAAAATAGCAGGAACCATATAAATTTTAATATTAATAAATGACTACAATAACTCTTATCATAACTTCAATTCGTACTACCACTTTTCCAGGTGTTTCCTGAAAATCGATTAAGATTGAGAGAAATAAAACTAAAGATATATATTCAAACCAGCATCATATATAAATTGGTTGATGTGGTGTGAATATTCTTTTAAGTCCCGCTCAGTTTTAAACTCATATGGAAATTGCAACATAACAGAAAAAGGGCTTCAAATTTAGACCTTTTGGACTCGGGTCATTAAGGTGTGAGTTATCTCTTTATTGTGCTGTTACGTCACAGGGTATGTGTTTTAAGGTCTTCTCCGAAAAAAACCAGGGAGTTTCATTTCATAGTTTAGAGCACTTGGCAAAAGAAAAGATTTACATATATTTTATCACCTTAGGTCATTCACAAACACAGAGCGAGTTAAATACTAACTGACAGATAGTATTTAACACGCTCTGTGTTTGTGAATCTTTTCTCTTGCCAAGCGCTCTAAACTATGAAATGAAACTCCCTGGTCTCTCGGATAAGACCTAATGAGCTATTGGGACGCTCAGGTATAAAATATATTATTCGTCGTGGTCTTGCCTGCAACTGAGGCACACTCTCCTCCATCATATTACTTGACATCACCTGGAAATCAATCAATTTTAAGCACAACGGTTCCAACTAAGCAAATTTTTAAGCTGCCGATATTTTGATGTTATAGATATAATTAAGAGTGACAAATCGAATTTTGGAAAAAAAGGCAAAAATAAAGACATATCGAGATACCACTGGTGGGGTAAGCATCCACTGATGATCAGTCGCCCGGCCTTTAACCACGAATAGAAAATGTTCAAACCATCAAATCTATGAACATGGCATAAAATCGACTTCTGGAAATTCCCGAACATTCCATAGTCTAATTTAGTAACGAATAAAAAACAACTAAGTCTTACAATTGGTATGAAAAAAAAAATCAGTCAAAATACGACCCAGTGAAAGACAAGATAAACTTACTTATCTGGTCAATATAACGACGATAGAATTTAAGAAGTGCTGGCTTTAAACAAGACTGCTGCTGTTTAAATCCCCGTCAAATGAACTTACGTGTAAATAGCCTGTTTTTGTTGACCATACTCAGAGCTTGCTCTTGAGTAGTAAGGATACAAATATTCTTTTAAAAGTAGAATATAACAATAAAAATGATTAAGATAACTGAAAAAAGGGTGCAATGAAGAGGAAATCTCTTTGTAAAATCTTTATGAAAAGAAAGGAGTACAACACAAGTTCCTCTCATAGGTTTAACTCATGAATCAAATTCAACGTTTATTGTAAAAATGGAAATAAGTTTTAAAAGCAAACATAAAGAAAAAGGATCAATTGGAATACTAAATAAATAGAATTAATAATGAACAAAACATTGCCGAATAAATACACAATAGAAATGAATTTATATATTTATGTCATATGCAGAACATTAGACTTCATTATAAATTTTACATTAAAATTTTATTGTTATAACAGACATGAAACATAAAAAACCAATGAATAACACCTATAATAAAAATAAAACTCGTATTTTAAGTGAAAGTCTGACTTTTGATTAAAAGCCAAAATGACAACTGCTTACTTTAATATCCCTTGTCCCATTTGTACCATTATAGAATTTTTCAACTTGTAAAATCTGACAAATTATATGCAATCTGATGGCAGATTTGGGTGCTGGTCTGACATGTTAAGTATTTACTCAGTAACTTCTCCTTGGTACAGCCGTCTTAAATTTGTCCTTTATGGGACAATTCCAGACAATGGTGCCAACAAAGAAATTGATTAGCAATTCGCAGACATTTTAGTTTTTACTTTTCTAAAATTTTAATGAGGTTCATTTTTCACGCTCCAAAAATAACCTTAGCATCATAGTAAGGAATTTTATGTACTATCTAATACACTATTTTTACTTTAAAATAAACTAGAGAGAATTTTTCTTTGCATTCCCATGGCAGGTTCCTGTTTTCCTCGTCTGGTATTGTATTTTAAGTCGTTGACATTCCAAGTAACCTACATATATCATTAAATTTCGTATATTGCAAACTTTCTAAAAGTTCATTATGCTTTTTTAGCTTTTGAATTAAAATTGATATTTTTTTTATATCAAGAGGAACAATATCATAAAATGCGGTATGTGTTTATCTAAAACAAATATCTATCTAACCTGTTTCTTTTGGTTCTTTTGAAAAAAAAGTCATTTATGTAACGAACATTGCAACAATTTTTTCTTAATGTTAACATCGTATATCTTAATTTTGCACTTTTTTTTTTATAATAAATCAATTATCATTAATAGTCACGTGCAATACCCTGAGAGTATTTAAATGTAATATTTCCTTATTTATGTCTTTTTTTTTGAGATTCAGTCTTCCAAGGAATGTATAGAAAATTTAAAATATTTAATTTAAAAATATTCAAAATTCAAATTTATACAACCATTTCCCATGACAAATATAGTTTTTTTTTTCTCTTGACTTCATAGCTAGCCATTTTGAAAAAGAAAAGGCATATATGAATTTTCTTCCCTTGTTTTTTTTTTTTTTTTTTTTTTTGTTAATGTGAAAATTATTTGTTAAAACATTTTATTGTACAGAAAAGTAATCTTTAGTTGATTTTAAAATAATAATGATTGAGTTTCCAATTGACAATATATATCTGGTTTTTGGAGACCTTGTATTCGATTAATCTGTCGGTATTCTAATGGCTACCAATTTCGCCACATTATTTGCTGTCATATACTGTATTGATATAAATAAGAAAATAATAGATTTAAAAAAATTGTGTGTGAAAAAGAAAAAAAACTTGCTTCTTTTTAAGTATACATTATATCGACGTTGTTAGCTCTACTTGTCAGAGACCAGAAGAGCTTATGCGACAGTAATGCGTCCGGCGTCCGTCCGCCATTTTGATTGTCTACAAACAATTTTTCAAAATGCTACTCCTCATTCAGTTTTGGTCTGATTTCAATATAACTTGGCACACAAGTAGACTACACTAAGATACATAATTCTGTGTATTGGGTTTTGATTTCGATGAACGGTGTTTCCGTGGTTACAAAATTACATTATTCTATTTATTGCTGTTGTAAAGTTTCAATACCCAACTGCTTCCTTTCTCTTCCTTTGCTATAAGTAAAAACCAGTAGAGCTACAGTCTCGACAGAGACTTCTGTTTTTTTAATTATTAACAATCAATTGTTACTGCATTTCAAATATCTACTTACGATCCATTCCAACGAACTTGAAATGTTTCATATTGGACAAATTTTATGTTAACTTAACAGCAAACATTTCTGATATGCACATGGCAGGAGTAATTGGTTTGCAGGGGATACTAACTCCTTTTATGCTACCCTGATATTTTTAGACATCTGTGTTTGCTCTGCTCCTCATTTGCTTTGTTTCAATGACTTTTGAGCATGATTACTATAGTACTTTGCGTTATCTCTTCATGTATTGTCAACTTTCCCCTTTTTTGTAACAAATACGATTACCTTTAATTATAGTTTATATCTCCAAGTATATGCATTAGGGCTGGGTATTGGCCTGAGATTTCGTATTGCAATATATTGCGATATTTTAAAATGTATTGCGATATGTATTGCAATATTTTCAATGTAATAAAAATGGCATTTTCTTACTATATTTACGTTAATTTACATGCAGAATGTACATAACTATGATAAGTTACCAACACGGAAAAAAAATCTTGTTGATTTCATTTAAGTTATGCTCTTAAATGCTTCCACAAAACAACTTCTGTCTTACTGTTTGGCTTAATAACAAACTATTACAAGTCCTTTTTTATATTTAATCATTTTAATGACAAAATTCCTTAATCTAAGCATATTGCCAATATATCGATATTTCAAAATCGTATTGCGATACGATACTTTTTGTCATTGTATTGCAATATATTGAAATATCGATATTATTGCCCAGCCCTAATATGCATACGTTTTTGTAATATTGATTTTTAAATATATGAAGTCATTGTAAGCTATGCTTGAAAAAATATTTAAAATCATTTAGTCCTTCATCTTACATTTTGCTACGTAAGACTAATTTATTGAATTGTGTGTATATGTTTAACTTTTTCAAAACATTTTAGGGACTTTATTTTTACATAAACATGTATGTTTCTAAACTAAAAGTTGTAGGACAATTTATTGCTATCCTACTTTGATGACATTTTTTCTGTTTTATAAAACATTCCATTAAAGCCATGTCATCTCATGACGTCATGTAGATAATTGTTTAATCTTTGAACTTTACGAGAAGATCAAGGTTTCCTCTTCACTGGCTTATTTCAGATGCCTCTCTTCTCAAAGAGAATGATAAATAATGTTAACTACATATAAATATATATTAATGGTTGTGACAATGTCACCTTTGTTCATTCCTACATTATGAAAATATGTTTTTCTTTTTCAACAAACTACATGATAACCTACATGTTTCTTTTCTCGGTAACTTTTTATATTCACGAAGTTAAACATAAATGTTCTCTAAAAACTTAGAGAAAGTTATAAAAGAATGAAAGAAAGAAAATACTAAATTAACTGACGCTTAATTAACATAATTAGAACGAAAGCCGAGAACGCTTTATAGTAAATCGAGCGTAAGAATTCCAACCGATTAAAAAAGCTTAATCAAACAAACATTCATGTTAGCTAACAATAAGATCGTTCATGTAATATTATTTTTTAAAAACAACCTACAATAATATTCAGTTAATCTCGATCTAAATACAAAAAATATAATTTTTTATTAGTTTAAAATGTTGATTACTAGTAGCCTTTGCTTAATTTTGAATGAAAAACATGAGTCCTGAAGGTCACTCAAATATCAAGAATTTTGCAGGCTACGACAATTTTGCCTCCCACTCGAGACTGTTGATATTCTTGTCTTTTCAACTCGTTTTTCAATAGCTTGTCTCTTTTTAGTTTACGTATGGAATCAACTGAGAGACTTTAACCAATTATTACCCATTATTAACCCATTTTGCAGGTGATAAGGGTATATTACAACATAATTAAGGGAAGCTGACGATTAAAAAGTTGAAGTTATCAAGTCTATTATACAGCGTTGTTGTTAGATTCCCATTAACGTCTTTTTTTAGTAAAATATCCAAACATTAAACAGATGTGTTAAAGTCTGTGGTATCTTTTGTTTCAAACTAAGTCGGATATATCGAGTCGACATATGAATGGTATTAACTATTGATTTTTGATGATACGTTGTCAATATATATATATATAAATGTCGAGTTGAAAGGTACAGTAAATATCAAAGGCCAGAGAGAAAGGTTTTCAAATACATACTCATTTTGAATTTCGAATTGGACAATGTACTCATATTGTAACAGCCTAGCGTTCATTTGATATAAGTAAAGGGTTAAAATCGGAGCCTTCTTTACCAAAACATTTTTCTTTCAAGTATTTTCATTTAATGACAATGACATTTTTAAGTTTATATAGTTTAGGTTTAGAAAATATAAGGAGGTCATTGATAAAAATATCTAGGACTTTTAAGTACTCATGATAAATGATAGAAATCCTGGACTATAATATAACCAAGGTTATGACATCGATTGATATTGAAAGCAATTTAGAAAATCTTGTAAATATCATCAACTTTTCCTGGTGGAAATGTGCATGATATTTTTAGTAGTTATGTTATTATTAGAAGACATACTTGAAAACATACTTTGTAGATCGAAAGTTTGCCTTAATAGGTTAGAGATCTAGAGCGTTGTTTTTGCAAAGAGACAGATTCCGCATGTCGAAAATTCAACTCTAGGTTCGGTTTGATGAAAATTTTAATTGAAAAAATAAATTTTTCTATGCTTTCTATTTTCTATATAATCTTTTTATGGTTTGATCTATATAAAGATAACAAACAGCAATTGATTTTAAAAAGCAACGGATAGAACAAATTTGTTAACAGGGCGAAATCACGGAATTCAGGAAATTTCAAAGATTGGATCGGCTGCCAAGGGGGAGTTAACATTCCTTGTTGACTATCATACCAATCACATGTTTTGATCAAGGGCACATTCCATAGCTGAATTCAAATTTGAATCATTCAACTCGTATGCATTTGCATTCCAAAACCTTACACCAAAATACATAAGATAGCAATATTTTATTCAGCTGCATAAATAATTTTATTTCTACTCAGAAAACATTATAATTAGAAATGAAATTTGCACGATGTGACTTCTAGATTTAAAGAGCAAAATTAAAATTTAAAAATAGAGTAATAACTTTTCTTAATAAACGTGTAAAATTAAGAAATTTAATGAATCTTTGAGTTTTGTATAGTAATGTTATAAATTCCTTCGACATGGAAACCAGCTAGCGAGAATGAAATGTAACTTATCTTTTGTTACTAAAGGCTCAAGATTCTTTTCGTGTGTATTCCCTCCAGCCTATTTTTCAATGATAAGAAGATTCTGTACATCGTGTTTTTTTTTCTTAAAACGAAGGGGAAATTTTGAGATCACTAACCTTTTAGTATGTTTCCTCACTCTAAATCATTCCCACTGAATGCATAAGTCTTTTTCTATTCTTGTTTACAATGTTTTCATGTCATGTTCGGGGGATGTTTCAATAACATATTTTAATCTATTTATAACTCTTATTAATTTAAGATAGTTGAATCATATTGTTTTGTTTGTAAAATCAAAACTTACAAGCGCGTCGGATTATTTTTTCCTGAAAATGGAAACTTCAACTATTTGCGATTTCCATTAAAAAATATTTTATTTATTTATTTATTTGCATCAAATATTTCTTCTTAATGTTTAATATTTTATTTCCCCTCTGAAATTCATGAGAGTAAGAGTTCTGCATTCAAATTTATTAAAATAATTACTATTCCAGGAAACTTCTTAAAATATTATGTTTAAGGACAAAAATGTTGACAGGTCATTTTGAAAATTCAAGTTGAAGACATTAGGTAATTCAGGATTGCTGACACATTGCAGGCATTAACAAGACATATGTATCCGCTATCTTTAATGTGTCATCTAACTTAGGTCACAATTTCATGTTGAACATGCTATCATTTTACAAATTAATTCATAAAAGTCTTCAGCACGTCGACCACTTGACCTACATTCTATAAATAGAATAAAAAGAATAGAATATGTACTGTTTGCATGAGAATATCTGTATTTTTCTCCAATATAACGATATAACGAATTTCTTCCTAGAAAAATTCTTATTTGAGCCAAACCCTAGAAAACACCTTTTCAATGTCTAAAATAAATGCTGAAAAAATAATTGCGATTTTGCTTATTTGATCAGTTGACAGCATTAACATATTTTGCTAGTTTAAAGACACTTTATAGAATTTTTTTTTCCATTTATTTCTTGTGCTATGAAATTCATTCTTCTCACTTTATCGACAAAAAATGCAGATTTTGATTTAAATGTAAATAAACTGTTAGAGTTGCTTCATTTTCCCAGATATAACTATTCTTGACTTAAATATTTTGGAGTTTCATTCATACCATAAAAAGATAATACTTAATGAATTTTGGTTGGACATGGAATATGTTTCTTAAAATGGACAGTTCAAAAAATATTTTCTCTAGTGCAAAGCAGGAAATCTTTCTCTTTCGATTAAAAATACCCATATAAATAATAAAAAAAAAATGAAATTTATATTCTTAATTTGTAATAAAGTCTAGCACAGCAAACAGCTTAATTTTGTATCGAGATATTCTTTTAAAATAATGAAATCATAGAGTTCTTATGGTCAAAATGTAATTCAATGTAATATTTTTCGGTGTTTTGAAATAAACAGTTTTTCTCAATTTTCCTTTGAATGGTCATGTTTTAATGTATCAGTGAGAACTATAATAAAATCAAAATTGCTGTAAAAAAAACTGAAAACTACGAACTGTGCTTAAGCTACAATTATTTCTCTTCGTTGTAATAATATTTACTTTAAATTAATAACTGGGTCGGCAGGAGGCTCAGCCTATTTACGCTCTCTCTAATATCAGGGTCAAAATGCATCAAGTTTCAATTAAAAGAAAGAAAAAAAAGAAATAAAAGGAAACGGGAAATTAAAAATAAGAAAACTAGAGTAATCAAAAGAGACACTGGTCGGGAAATATTAAAAAGAATTGTGACATCTATGATAGTGTTTAGATCAATCACTTTTTTGCTGCTATATTTAGCTGTAGGAATCACGTGATGTGCGATTGTGTTCTACCAAATTATACAAATATTCGTTGAATATCATTATTTATTACAAAATCCAAATTAAGTTATACACTTTCCTCTATTTTTTTTTTCATAAAGCCCATTTCATTTCTCGTACGGTTTTGAACGAGAATTTCATATAAAGAATAATAAGAATTCCGTTATTTCATTTTCTTTTTTTTTTAACCTTCATGAATTATTTCATGCGTGGTGTCCAAATAGCATCCTTTTGAAAATCTTGACCTGATTAAACATATGAAAATAACAAACAGTATTCAAGATCAAAAGTCCATAAAGCAATACAAAATAGGAGCAGGGCAAACATGAACTTCGAAAACATCAATGCATGGTGGGATCAAGTGCCAGGGTATATAATAAATATACTATATCCAAACTTAAGGTATATATGTTTAGTCCTATAGAAATGGACATTAAGTTTTCCTTTCATTGACATATATATTGAAGATATACAAATGAATTATAAGCTTTCAGATTCAATTTGCTTTTTTATAGATTATATATGAATAAATCAATTCATTACTTCAAAGATAACTTTTTTGGTTAAAATTCACACACATGTTTGTATTTTAAAGTCTCTATATTAGTAATAATGTTTTGAATGGACGTAAATGCAAAACAACAACGAATCAATCAATTTATCAATCATTTTTTTTTTCATTGAATTTGAATAAAAAGTCAAATGAAAAAAACATAACTGATATTCTTAAGCCTATTCATTTCGATCGTACACTTCGATAAGATGTTAAATATAATCATTATACAGTAAAAAGTTCAACAGTTTTACTGAGTGAAAATTATTTAATTCGTCCACTAACTATAATGTGTTTTTTAATAGGCTTTTGACCTCATATTTATATCAATTACGATTCACTGGTTTATAAATAAGGTTAAATTATCTCAATGGATTTACTCATTAAAGTATAAAAATTCAAATATTTGATTTATATATTTTGCTCAGATTCAAAACTATTTTTGTTACTTTTGTTTACGTAACAAAATGTAATGAACAACTCAAAGAATTTTGTTTCTAGGTTAATAGTAATAAAAGTCACTAAGAAAAGTACAAATCTTTGAAACTGACGTATTTTCTGAAACTTTTAAGTGTAAGTTCAATAATGTGTTGATAATTGAATGCTAAATTAGGAAACAAAACATCTCTTGGTTCCTAAATAACAAATAACTGTCTAAAATCCTAGATATGGATATTCATCAAAATCACTTTTGTTTCACCAAACATAAGAATTGATACTATTTTACTGCTTAATTCATTTAAGATATGCATACATCAATGAATAATTTTAAAAAATGGAGTAATTCATTTTTTTTCTCAATAATCAACTAAAAAGATCTTTTATTAAATAATGTTAATTAGAAAAGTCAGTGCATTCCAGTTGTCTTTTTAATGCATTAATTTAACATTTTACTGCCTCCTTTCCGATCTAATTAAACATGACAACATATTTAAACGAAAAGCGACTGAGACAACCCTATCAATCATGAACTGTTATGAGACAAAACTATAAATCGTCAGAATTAAATGTCATGCTTAAATTATACATGTTATAATGTTTATGTCACAAGATATCTACATTAACATACCCTAAAATATACTCCATGATAACAGATTTAAAACATCAGGAACAGTCACATGTATAAAAACAAAGCAATTCCACACCTACACTATCAATTAGAAATTTAAATGTAGTAAATAAAGAGCTTTTAAATGCGTATATATTTCTTTTGTTTATTTTGTATGTTGGGGATAATATAAATTTACTGATACCATTCATATTGTTACTAATATACTAAGGGACAAGATAAGGTAAAGGCCGATCCTGGCCCTTTATTTGATGGAAAAATCAAAACACTGGTAAAATTGTGATAGTTTGTAGTTAGAAATTAAAATGATGCTTGCTTTAAAACCAGCACTAATTTGGATTCAAAGGTTACATAGAAGTAGGACATTTTCCCGAATTTGTTCAATTCTGGTAGAATTTCATCATATTTGAGATACTTTTCTCTTCAGAAAATTTAGAGCAAATGCTTGCCTATTTGAGATTTTTACATATAAATTGCATCTGATACTTGTATATATAAAATATATAAATTTGGTAGATAAGCAAGCTTGTGCTCTATGTTTTCCGAAACAGAATGTGCTGTAAAATCGATGAACATTTGCATAAAATTGAGAAATTTTGAAAATTTACCTATTTTCTTACATCGTTTGACCTCTGTGTATTTCAAAACTAAGAATACTTATTTTGTGGCAGGGGTGACAACGGGTATTTATTTATAAACTGTTGAATCATGCTGAGAGACACCCAAAATCGGGGGGCCAAAAAAGGGGTCTTACCCTATCTTGCCCTTTACAACGAAAGATATGGAGATAACGAACAGTATTCAATCTAAAAAAGCAAATCAAACAATAAAATTTGGGAGCAAAGCAAACGCTGACCCTCACAAAGTTTGATCAGGTGTTATGGAGGAGTAAGCATCCCCTGCTGACCGATCACACCCTCATGTGCGCCTTGTCATAATCGGGACAGAACGGGAAAATCTATCGACAAACCAGTGTGCATATATCAGCAAAACAATAAGTATGGAAAAAATCAGTCAGTATTTTACTCAATGATAAATTGTTTTTGCCGACAAGTCATTATAACGACCATAGAGCCTACGAAGTGATGCTTTTAACCAGACTGTTGATGTTTTATTTTCAATAACCTGTTTGTCGATAATGAACTTATTAATAATTTAATCTAAAAATTGTTTATATATACAACATAGTATTAGACGTGATAAAAGTATATTGCTGCAGAGGTGAGGGAAGTTGACAATTGAAAAGTTTATTTTCAAATTAATCATAAAGCTTGCTTGTTTGGTCATCATTCAGTTCAGATTACCATTAATGTCTTTTTCAAGTAATATATCCAAAAATAAAATACAATGTAGATATGTCAGACTCTGTAGTATCTCTTATCTCAAACTTTCTGTGATATATCGTGTCGACATATGAATGAAATGTTTTTTAAAATCAAACATATGTCGTCATATCGCTAAATTTTGAGCTGAAGGACACAGCAAGTGCTTTCTATTGTGTGTAATATTTTGAATTAATTCTTCTCATATAAATACAACTCAACTCAAGCAAAATTTGAATATCAAATTCAATGTACGTTTGATTATTTTGTTTATTTTGCAAATGATTAATAACAAGATACCGGTAAGTAAACCGAGTTCTATTTCTATATTTGAAAAAAGCAGCTGTCAATGATATAAAAAGCATTCCTTATTCTGGGAATGATGGTAAAAAGACTTGAATAGTCTTAAGGTTTTTTTTTATTGATTTTGTCAAATTTTTGTGAATACAAATTCTAATTTTTTTTGGAATTTTTATCAATCAAAATCTTATTTACACCACATCTCAAATTTATTGTTGCACGGTACTCCTGAAGTTTCCGCTTCGCTGTTGTTAATATTAAGAATAAAGAAAGCGGGAAGAACATTTACTAGAACCCGCTGTATATTATTGTTTTCAAAAGTGACGTATTATTTTGGAAAAATTTCATCCTTACAAACCGGGTTTTGGGGTTTAAGTTGGAATACCACTTGTAGAATTAAATCCCAATTCCTACAAACTACAATTTGAATAAATAGTCTTACAAAGACAATGTTACAGCTAGGACCAGAACATACTGATCGTGTAATTTATCTATTTCTCTTTTCACTTCTAAATATTATAATAAAGATCATATTGTCCAAGTCAATGCAACTGAACAAATCTTGAAGAGTCAATGTATGTATTTGTTCTGTAGTCCCCCGTGTGTTTATATACAATAATTAGATTTATTTATTGTATATTGTTTAACGTACCTCTATAGAATTTTTCACTCATATGCAGACGCCACCACTTGTCGGTGGAGAGCTGCAAATTTTGTCCTATACTCGCTACTTAGGGCAATTGAGCAGGGATGGACCTTTTTCGTGCCAGCACCTACTGCGACACGGGACCTTGGTCTCATCCGAAGGGCCGGTCTCCACGTCCCACAGTGGGATTCGACAATAATTGGGGGAAAAAAGTTAAAGTTGTTCTTCTATGTGAAAAAAGTTCAAAGGCAAAGAGAAAGCTTTCGTGTTTTTAATGAAGTAAACTACAAAGAACACTCAACCAGCGTTATATAATTGTATGATATCCTTCATTTTCTTTGAAGTTCTGACAAAATGTGTTTTAATAAAACAGTATCAGTTTTTTTTTTTTGCTCATATTGAAATAGAATGACAATTTTATTAAAACAATGTTTCTGCGAGAATTTTTTTGGACTTCCGCATAACAAAAACGGATGTAGGTCAGCGCATTTTAGACCATAAATTATTTAAAACTTGTCCGTAAAACTTAACAATTTACTGCCGTGTCAGTAAACCCGGGGCTGCTCAAACTCTGTGTGGGGTTCTTGATGTGACAATCTTAAGAGAGAGGGAGTCAACATGTCACACGATATTATTTAGAATAGGATAATTTGACACATCATTTCTAAGTACAAAGAAAACGGATTATATGTAAAGAAGGGGCTTTTTGTTTTGTAAACTTAACAAAGTTATCAATTAATGATTATCACAAAAAATATATACATTTAAATAAATAAATAAATCATATATCAATATTTATCAAATTCTTTGATGAAGAGGAATTTAAATGTTTGTTTGACAAAACGTTTACTTTAGTTACTTTAAAATTAAAATATTAATGGCTGCAACCGGTTATAAATTGATGAATGCCATCGATCTCATAATGAATTAATCAATCTATCATGAAAAGTTCAAACAACTGTTCATTTGTAAGTATACAGAATATCTAATGATTCAAGGTTTTTAACATTTAACAAAATACCACACTAATTCAATTTTCTTAATTTCCATAAATATATACTAATCTTTTTATTAATGAATCACAGGAAAAGATGCATCAAAACTGACGTCATCAGTCAGTTTAGACTTTGTTAACTATTTAAAAAGCGCTGAGTGATAGAAAGCATCTCAAATTTAATTGCTTCCTTATATCCTTACAAAGAAAAAACATTTGAATTTTGTGTCATAAGCTGAAAACAAAATCTTAGAAGCCAGTCGAGGAGAGGATGTTGGAGCTTAAGGTCAAGATCTAGTAAATGAAGGGTGCCTACAGATTTATCAAAATCAAGAAATGAATTCCTTTAATGATGCTTTGTAACTTTAGCTTGGTCAAAAAAGGTGTTTCGGGGCATAATTTGTAGGAAAATAAGATTAAATACCATATTTTAAACTGTCATTTTCAATGAAATATTAAGAAAACCAGTCATGAATATGGGAGTTTTTTTTCCAAGTCACACAAACAAAATGTATCCAGATTGCCTACAGTCTTTCAGAAAATGGTAATTTGTATGTTCTTGGCCTCTTCTTTAAAATAATGTTAAATTTAAAACAGGTATCCGGACAACTTTGCAGGTGATTTCAAATTGAATTCCATGAAAATACTTTATTTTCTACATAATTCGATTAGAGCCGTAAAGTACGGGAAAAGGAAAGCTGAAATTGATTATGACGTCATAATGTAAATTGTTAGATATTATAATTGAGAGAGTTAGCTCTCTTGGTTGATATTACTCTGTTATCCCTTCTTCATGCATGTAATATTTCATGTTTATTATACTGTATATATCTATTCTTCACTGTTTTGTCAGTTATGAGAATAAAGTTCAAGTTCAAGTTTCCCGTACTTTACGGCTTTAGCAGAATTATGTAGAAAATAGGGTATTTTCATGACATTCAATAAAAAATCATATGAAAAGTAAACCGAATACCTATATCAAATTTGATATTATTTTAAAGAAGAGGTCATGAACATACACATTTTTGTTTTCTGTGAGACTGTAGGCAATCTTACGGAAGACGAATAGGGCCACATAAAAAAATAATTTTATCTCGTAATTACGAGAAAAGATCTCGTAATAACGGGAAAAGATCTCGTTATTACGAGTTAATTATCTCGTAATTACGAGAAAAGATCTCGTTATTACGAGTTAATGATCTCGTTATTACAAGAAAAGATCTCGTAATAACGAGAAAAGATCTCGTTATTACGAGTTAATTTTCTCGTTATTACGAGAAAAGATCTCGTTATTACGAGTTAATGATCTCTTTATTACAAGAAAAGATCTCGTAATAACGAGAAAAGATCTCGTAATTACGAGTTAATTATCTCGTAATTACGAGAAAAGATCTCGTAATTACGAGAGAAGACCTCGTTATAACGAGTTAATTATCTCGTTATAACGAGAAAAGATCTCGTTATTACGAGTTAATTATTTCGAAATTACGAGTTAATTATCTCGTTATAACGAGAAAAGATCTCGTTATTACGAGTTAATTATCTCGTAATTACGAGTTAATTATCTCGTAATAACGAGATAATTATCTCGTTATAACGCGAAAAGATCTCGTAATTACGAGAAAATATCTCGTTATTACGAGTTTATTATCTCGTAATAACGAGAAAAGATCTCGTTATTACGAGTTAATTATATCGTTTTAACGAGAAAAGATCTCGTTATTACGAGTTAATTATCTCGTAATTACGAGAAAAGATCTCGTTATTACGAGAAAAGATCTATAAAAAATGGTGCGTTTCATTGTTTTACTCTCTCTTAATGTAAAATGGATGAACCTACGGAATTCATAAGATTAGTAAAAGAAATATCAGAAAAAGGAGCAAAGCAGATGCTGTTTATTAATTCTTCAATGCATTTACAGTAACTCCATCGAACCTGCACTTGTATGGAATGTCATTTTTGATACCCTTTTTTTTATTACCAAGCAATAAATATAGATTCTCTAATGGTTTGCGATGGTATATGAATTTATATAACGTGTTGTGTGTTTTCTATCCCCGAGCCTTTGCAACCCATGAGATTGTTTTAATCACATGATTTATCCTAGTCGTGTATTTAAACTTTGATTTTTTGTCAACTTTACAGTCGTTTATTTAGCCGCAAATAACGTTTGCTACGTGACGCCAATATTCTTACACAAGAAGAATATGTTCCTTGCACAACAGATAAACATAGTCATTTTCGAGCAGATATTTTTTAAAATATATTTTTTAAAGCAAGTTTACAAAACGAATCGGAAAGGGTAATACTTTATCTGATAATGTATATGATTTTACTTTTCACATGTTTTTAAACAAATCAATAACGTACATGTATTGTCTTTATATGACGCAACGCCGCGTAAAAACACACAGTGGAATATCAAATTACACGAGTAATATCCATCGGATATAGCTACACACATTAAAAAAATCTATGGCGTTTCATTGCATTTTTTTTCAGTTTTATTCTCATTTATCGAGTACACAAAATACTGAGTTGAAAATCGATAATACATACATTGTACACACACCCCAAACAATAACAAACAAACAAGCAAACAAACAAAAAAAAACAGAAACATATGTTAACAACGATATAATTATAACTCGTAATAACGAGATCTTTTCTCGTTATTACGAGATAATTAACTCATAAAAACGAGATCTTTACTCGTAATAACGAGATCTTTTCTCGTAATTACGAGATCTTTTCTCGTTATTCCGAGATAATTAACTCGTAATTTCGAGATAATTAACTCGTAATAACGAGATCTTTTCTCGTTATAACGAGATAATTAACTCGTTATAACGAGATCTTTTCTCGTTATTACGAGATCTTTTCTCGTAATAACGAGATTATTAACTCGTAATAACGAGATCTTTCCTCGTTATTACGAGATAATTAACTCGTAATAACGAGATCTTTTCTCGTTATTACGAGATCTTTTCTCGTAATAACGAGACAATTAACTCGTATAACGAGTTTTTTCTCGTAATTACGAGATGAAAATATTTTTTTATGTGGCCCTATTCGTCTTTCGTACAATCTTGATACATTTCCTTTGTCGAATATGAAAAAAAACTCCCATATACATCACTGATTTTCTTAATTTTGCATTGAAAATGACAGTTTAATATACAGTTTTTTATCTTGTTTACTAAGAATTATGCCCCAAACACCCTCTTTGACTAAAATAAAGTTGTAAAGCATCATTAGAGCAATTTATTTCTGGAATTTGATAAATCTGTAGACACCTTTCATTTACTAGATCTTGACCTTAACGAGATATGCTCCTCAGCTTTTCAGCAGATTTTATTTTTGACCTCTTTTTGAAAAAATCTACATATTAATGTTTTAGTTCTTTCAATAAATTTTGATTCTTTAATGCGATAAAACGACATTTATTTACACCCCATGATTTAATTCCATACCGAAACATTTAGTGATGGTCATACAATCATATAAGATTCCATCTCCAATCTATGAAGACATAAACACTGTATACAGGCGCTCTTATTCTTGCTGCTGACTTACGCATAATATCAACAAGACACTGTAGTACAGACTTTGATTGTAGTGCTGATATTCTTGTTTCATCAACTTGCTTGTCAATATTTTACCCCGTTTTAAAAATTGTTCATACGTAGAGCATGCTCTTGTGTATCGAATCAACTGAGAGATACACACTCCTTGTGCATGTGATGAAGGACGTAAGGGAGGTCGACGATTGAAAAGTCAAATCTAGTCATCATTTAGCCTGCATGGCCATATTGCCAATTAACGTAAAAATTCCGGAAAATATTAACAATCATACAAATGGCTGAGATATTTTTTTGCTAGCGCACATGTACTAACATTACTATCGATAGATGAAATATATGGTAATAACAAGCAGTATTCAAGCTCAAAGCAATATAAAATAGGAGCAGAGCGGACCTATGAAACATTAGAGGGGAGAGCAGGTGCCATGAGAAGGGAGCATCCACTGCCGAACGGTCGGTCACACCCTACGTGTGTTCCTTGTCATGGTCGGAAATAAAGGTAAATTCCGTGGATAATTCAGTTTCTAAATAATGGCCTAACAATAATTATGGAACACGCCAGTCAGCATTTGACTCAACGATAAATTGAATTTGCTGACAAGGTAATTGCATCGACATTTTCACACTTTTCACTAGAGTCATTTTTTCTGTCATGTAATGCACATGATACAAATGGTTTTTTTAAAAACATTTTACTTTGAAGATCTGAAAAATTAGTTGAAAATATTTAATATGAGGCTTTTTTTATGGTAATTTGATATTGAAAGGAATGTGAATTGAAGAAAGAGACAATCATCTAACTGTAAATCATGAATCGATGAGAAAAACTTATGTCAAATTATGCCTGTTCTGAATGGCATTTTCTTGTAAGTTTTTATCTTTTTAAATCAGAAAATAAAGTATATGCAGACAGGAGAATCTATGCAGAAATAAAAATAGTGAAATTTTACACAAACATTGTTGAAAAATAATTTTAGTGAAATTTTGCATTGAAGTATACATAATGATTAGGATAAGGTTTGCTTTCAAATCTTATAGAAAAAAATCGAGATAATATCATATCATCTGCTTCATTATAGTATTCATAAATTTCCATGACTCATCATAAAAAGGCGGCAAACGTAAGGGTTTGTGTGTTTTGATTCTAAGTTCAATCAAATGGAGGTAGTAAATCAATAGGGATAATTAGGATAACATTAATAATTATACTTCAAATAATACACCTTATATAGAGTTTATCAACAGACTAATTGATTGATTGATTTGCTTTTTTTTTTATAAATACTAATCAATAAATAATTAGACAAATTACGTACATTGAATTTTTCATTATGATTAGGGTTCTTGATTGATAGTCTAAATTTTAACCCCACCTAGACACCTGAGGGAAATATATTATAAGTATTAGTGTATTTTTTGTAAAAATAAAAAGAAATTCTCATAAACTATGTGTTTCCATACTTTGGCAGATGTAAATTTTATATTAAATATATCAAAGAAACACACCCAGGATTTATGATAAAAAAAATTACCAAAGTTTTTTTTATTTTATACCATGCGTATCCTTCACAGACTTCTGTTTGAAACATAATATGTTGACTGTGCGACCGTAAGGGCGAGCTCAGATACTTATCCTGTTTTTATTTAGATCGGACTCGTCAAACTGCACGTGACATTCGGTGCGTCTAAGACTCTGACGTCAAATGATGTCGTAGGAATGTTGCTTTACAAAACAAAACCCTGAACAGGGCTGATTTTAAATGAAGAACCGTTTTATTGACTAGTTCTCTGCAACAAATTTGATAAATCAAGACAAGTTTATTATTCGTTCAACTTTTCTTCTTATTCTCGCGAGAACGTGGCTAAAGCTTTTGTGCACGAAGCGATGCATTGTGGGTCCAAATTACTGCGGAAAAAAATTCTATCGAATGAATGTAGTCCGAATTTTCTCTTCGTTCAGGCGTTGTTGTTAGACCTCGCAGATACGAGCGTCGCTTGCTAATATGTTGACGGTGCGACCGTTATGGCGAGCGCAGATATTTATTTTGTTATAATTTAGATCGGGCTCGTCAAACTGCACGTGACATTTGGTGCGTCTAGACTCTGACGTCACATGACCTCGTATGTAAGTTACATTTCCAAAAAAAGCCTGAACAGTGCTGATAGTAAATGAAGAACGTTTCGTTTACTATTTATCTTCAATATTTATCCATTAAATCAGGACATGTTTACTTTTTGTAAGCGCAGATACCAGTTTTCATTTAGATCGGACTCGTCAAACCGCATGTGACATTCGGTGCGTCGTTTGCATGTTGCTTTACCAAACCAAAGCCTGAACAGGGCTAATTTCAATCAGTTTATGATTATTTTTCTGCTATAAACAGATAAATTCATTAAATCAGGGCAAGTTTATTTATCTTTTAACTTTTGTCGTTATTCTCGCGAGAACGTGGCTATAGCGTTTGAGAGCGAAGCGATGTATTGTGGGTAAAAATTACTGCGGAAAAAATGCTATGGCATGAATGTACAGTGGTCCGAATTTTCTCTTCGCCCAGGCGTTATCGTAAGGGCTCGCAGTTACGAGCGTCGCTTCGTGACGCTTGCTGCGCTCGCTATAAATATAAACTCAAAGATTATAAGGGGTAGTGCATTTTTCACACTTCACAGAAAATTAAAAAAAAAATGTATTTAAAGACTTCTACGCGGAGAAATACCGTCATCTTATAAAAAAAAACCTTCAGATTACTTTGGTATACAATCAGAGTGATATTTAAAGTAATTCTGTTAATCACCAATCATAAGATGAATAATTTTCAAATGCTACATTTTAATGAAAAGACAGTTGTTTATGATATCAAAAAACCTAGTTTTTTTTTTAATAGAGAGGAATGGTTGTATAAAAGATAGAAAAGTCGCGCATTTTATAGACAATTGATAATTTGGTGAAATGAATTTTTCTTTTTAGTTCAACAGAGTTTTTTGAGGATTCACATCTGATTTATATAACTTCTAGAATATGTAATGGCAAGGTACGTATAAATTGGCTCCTTAACAGCAGTAAGTATTTAGATAAGGAGTGAAGATGGGGGCCAGGTAAGGATAGATCTTGTGTGCAAGTAAAATTATGTTTTTTTTATGGTTCATCATTCTTGATAAGTTTTTCTCCTTTTTTCATTTTCAAAACGTCATGTTGGGATATGAAATAAATAGAGCTATAATGCACGAAGTACACTTGAATAGGGAAACAACATAAAACGCAATGAAAAAAGTGCAAATTCTACGAATGCTTTACGTGCTTTCTTTTCAACTCTTCATTAAAATATCTACGAATCTGAATACTAATTGGTATTGACGTTAATTGTTCAAAAAAGAATTCCATTTTACATTCCTGTCCTAACTTCCTATTGCATAACAAAATGATAAAATTACAAGCAAATGCTAAAAGGGATACGTAATATTGATTCCAGTTTGTAAATACTTGTAAAATGGGAAAGTTATAATACAACAGAGTGTTTTCCTAGATTGTAGAAGGCAACCTCAGTTGATAGAACATGCACTGTTTTCTTGAATGTAAACAGCAACATCAGCTGATAGAACATGCACTGTTTTCTTGACTGTAAACAGCAACATCAGCTGATAGAACATGCACTGTTTTCTTGACTGTAAACAGCAACATCAGCTGATAGAACATGCACTGTTTTCTTGACTTTTAACAGCAACATCAGCTGATAGAACATGCACTGTTTTCTTGACTGTAAACAGCAACATCAGCTGATTGAACATGCACTGTTTTCTTGAATGTAAACAGCAACATCAGCTGATAGAACATGGTGTGTTGTCTTGACTGTGGGCAGCAACACCAGCTGATAGAGCATAGAGATTTCAGAAAACTTCATCAGCTGATAGAACATACACTAATTAACAAAGAAATAGAAGAAATTAAGCGGATAGAACACAAAGTGTTCTGCATACATCGTAGGAAACAGTTCAAATACCGATAGAGCATGAGCATGAACATTGATTATAAGAAAAAAATAAACTGATAGAATACATGGTGTTTTTCATACACCCAAAGAACTGTCGGCAGCTGATATTGTATAGAGTATTTTACATTGATAAAAAGAAGCATCATCAGCGTTTAAGATAAAATAATGAAATTTATGGAGAAAACAGAAGGTATTCAAGGTCAAAATTCCATTACACAACATCAGATTGGAGCGGAGCAAACACTGACCTTAAATTCCTTCCAACTATTTCATTATAAATATGTTTAAGAAATAGGTTTATACTACATTGCATTAAATCAATGTATTTTGATGACACACGTTTTAAAGAGGGAGAATACTAGTATTATATGAAGAATAAATGATTTATGCACCTTGCGTTCTCTAACGACAGTACGTAATCGTTATGAACTCTATCATGCTTATTACGTAGAAATTAGCCATTATTGCTGTCTAATTATTCCATTTTTTACAGGTTAACTGTGTTTATGGTCAGTTATGAAAATTAATGTATTGTGTGGATCTTTTCTCTAATATAGAAAAAAATATTATAATTTGCATCAAATTATGACTCTAAAAAACTTGAATAATAAAATAACTATATCGTTTGTTTATTATATTTTCACCTTTGACGTATTGTGCCCTCAAGAATGGATATAAAGGTCTTCTTTAATTACCACTCTCATTAGTTATGATAAGATTTAAATTTAGGTCGTTGCATACGTCTTGTGATTTCCTCATACTTTGTGCGTCTGTCTTGATCCGCGGTCAATGTTATATTATTAGTCATTGACATTAATGTCCTTAGCCGCGTTGTGCGCCTTACAAAACGTACATTCATAAATGTATGATATCAATAAGCTATTAAATTAGAAATTATGAGACAAATGCAAATGAATACTAGTGGTATATATATATATATATCAAAAGCTTGCGTATATGCTTAAGATACTTCATTATAAATCGTGTCTCGTTGTTAAGTAAAGTAATTTTAAATGAATGTTTAATTTTTTTTTTAAATTACCCTTTTCAAGCATTCTCGTTATTCTTTTTTCCAATTTTTTTATGTATTTATTATTAACTCGTGAAAAAATATCCATATCCTTACCGATTAAGTTAATTAATTTTTTGAACAGTTGATCTTCATACATATATTCGCGTTGTCTATTCACATTGTATCAATAAGACTTTTTACTTTCTCGGTTCATTTGTACTCTGGACGTTCATTTAGATATATCTTAAGTTTCTGTAACATCCAGGTATCATCGTCACGTGACCGCAATAATTAGTGTTTTTATTCAATTAATTACTTCTCAGAGTTTTGGTCACAGGACCTCAAAATCGTGAGAATTTATACAGTTATCTTTGTTTCTATTGTGTTTAAGTAAAATATTTATAACGTATGATCATTGTAATGTTTCACTTACTGACAGGAAACAATATAACCTTTGTTTGTTTTCAGAACTCTCAAACATAAATCAGTGTAATAATTCTATACTTTTTTATCACCAATATATGATAATAAGACATACATTGTATATTTAAATTATCTTTGCACTTATTGAACCTGATGAAGATGCCTAAACTAACGTTTAAATTTAAATTTATTTGGGATTTCATGCAGCATATGGAACATTTTTTAAAAGTCATTTCTGTTTTATCATTCAATATCATGATAAAGTCATCTATGTAGTGCAAAATTCATCGAGTCTAAAGTGCTGTATTAATAAAATAATAACTGTTTTTATATGATACATTAATAAAATCTTACAAACGCATAAATCTATCCACGTCATTTTACTTACCCAATTGCTGAAGACGGCTCCAAATGCAATTAAAAAATTAGGGTTTAAATAAGAATAAACAGTTAGAAAATTTTGAATTTTTAAAACTGTTTCTGTTGCAATGTAGAGAAAAAATTAGCTTTACAAATGTTGATAAGCCCTTAATTGAGAATTTTCCTACTCCTTTTATATCGGGGTCTTTAGTGGTGAAAGGGGGTTATGGTCCTTAATCAATTGGGAGAGGGATTTCATTACTGTCCTTGTATTCGTGCTACAATGCTCTAGAGTCAAACTCAATTGACATAGAAAGAGGAGGTGGTCTTATACATTAAACTAAGCTTGTTAAACAAGACCATTTAAAATAAAATTTACAAACTCGTAAGTAAAGAAACAAAAGGAAAGCAGAATCATCTCGGAAAACAAACACAGTTAACAATTTCAATGCAAATTTAGCCGAATGTTTAAATTTTTTAGCATTCAAAGAATACAGAATGATGCCTTTTATTAAGTTAGGCAAATAATTAAATAATAATTATGATATTTAGAAACGCATAAATAGTTTGTGTATTACTTCACGCTTGTATAATGTAATGTAGAGTTGTGAATACTCGTATATGTGATATTTTTGATTTGGGTATATTTTTAATTCTGAGATTTGATAAAAAAGATCATTTAAAAAAAACAGTGTCATTTGTCCTGCATTGAAATTAATTTTAAAAATAACTACATGCACTTTATAATGGAATCTTACCCATATCTACAGAACAACACCCCTAGGTGTAGAAAATGAACAAAATCCTTTTTAGCAGTGATAATTTATGCTCATAAGAAGCTTAATTTTTTTCAATATATCCGATGACAAGATGTTTATAAGGAAAAAAATTATCTAATCACTTTTAGTCACTTCTTTATTCATCAAGATTTTAATTCAAAGCTTTATCGCTTGACTCATGGATTTATATTGTCGAAAATTACAATCTCGAGGTCATTAATTTGATCTCAAATGAATAATTAAATCATTCATAAATACTTATATATAATAAGACTTTGTATCTTATAAATCATAATTAATTTCTTTTTAGATTTACATCCTAGTAAAAAAAAATTCTTTTTGTTTCACTAATTTTAGCATAAAAGTACTGAAAAAGATATTCACTGACGGAAATAAATCAAATTATAGTTAGCATTATAGTAAATTTGGAAACTGATATCGTCAATTTCATCACAGAGTTTGACATGCTGCTTCACATGTGGTAACACAAGAGATGGTAATTCAATTAAAATGAAAAGGACTATTATGTTTTAAGCAGTGTCAATGAGTGTAGGTATATCAAACGTAAAATTATTCGCAATTGAATTTCCTTCTAAACTGTCTCATATGTAAGAACTGACGTTTAATCAGTCGTAAAATATGCTTAGGCAGCAGAAAGTTTGAACACACATAAAGGATGTTCCTTGTCGGTTCTAATAGAATTCAAATACATTATACAGTTTAAGCAATTTTTTTTAATCTAATGTGGACTTTTAGTTGTATTATATTTGTCGGAATTTGTAGCAGATGTATAAATAAAACCTATCATACCTTCATGTATGTAAAATATTTATTTATTTAAAAAGTCAATGCTCAATCAAAATATTAATATTAGATGATTGACAAATTGACTGGTTTTACTTTTTGAATGAAAATAACTTAATATAGGTTTATTTACTTCGAAGTGAACAAGTGCGTCTCAAAAAATTCATTATTTTACATTTCTTTTGAACTTGATACTAAACTTCAGAGAGGTTTTACATGAAAATTTATCAAAAGTTTTGTATTCCTAAAGTATTTGCATTTCATAAATTATTCATTTGAATAAAAGTGTACGATTGTTGTGAAAAAAAAATATGAGGTATCTTTAAAGGAAGAATATCATTATCAATAAACAATTTTTGACTAAACAATAAAAAAATTAGGAGCAGTGAAATCACAGACCTCTAAAACATCATAGGTTGGATCAGGTGCCATAGAGGAGTGAGCATCCAGTACCGACCGGAAACACCTGTCGTGTGCTCCTTCTCATTATCAGGATGAAACATATAGAGATAACAAATAGTATTCAAAATCAAAAGTCCATAAAACTATACAAAACAAGAGCAGAGCAAAACGGACCTCCTAAACATCAGAGGTGGGATCAGGTGCCATAGAGGAATAAGCATCCCCTGCTGATCGGTCACACCCGTCGCTGCTCCTTGTCATGATCGGTAACAAACGGAAAAATCCGTCGTCAATTCATTTTATAAATAATGGACTAACAAGTGGTTTGAAAAGCGTCGGTCAGCATTTGACTCAATGATAAATTGAATTTGCCGACAAGGTATCAACCAAAGAACTCATAATACTACATATAACACACACACACACACACAAACAAAGCGTAAACAACGTGTGAATGCGATAAGTATGAAAAATGTGAGTCAGAATTTGACTTTATGATACATTGTAATTTTTATTTGCTGACAATGTCATTGTAAAAGTGTATCGACCATAAAACTTATGAATGATGACTTTAAACGTGACTGGTGATGTTCTTGTTTCATCAACTTCTTTGTCATAAACTTACCTCGTTTTAGAAATTATTCATACGTAGAGCATGCAATTGCATATCGAATCAACTGAGAGATATATACCCCTTCTGTACATGTAGGCGACAAAGGTATGTTGCTGCATACGTCAGGGAAGTGTATTGAAATGTCTACCATAAAGCTTTTAGTTAGATAATAATAAGTTTACATTATATGTACAAGTTTATGTATATTTTGAACATTTTCACGATTTTTTGTACATTCGTATTAGGCCTTTTCTACTGAAAGTTATCATATAAATCTATAATGTAATAAAAAAAAATAATACATGAAGGTAAAATTTTTTAAGGTTGTATAATATGGAGTCAGAAAGCAAATATTTATTGTTCACAATTGATTAATGTACATCTTTTATTTATTAATCCTACAAAATAGAATTCATCTAAACTTTATCATGATTTAAAGAAAACTCTTGGTTTGGCATTCGACCCATCATTCGGCTATACTGACGATGTAGTATCAATTTATAAAAGGTAAATGCTGACTGACGCTTTTCATACTAATTGTTAGTCCATTATTTATACACTGAATTAAAGACGGATTTTTCCGTTATTTCCCGATAATGACAAGGAGCACACGGCGGGTGTGACCTGTCAACAGGGGATGCTTACTCCTCCATGGCGCATGATCCCATCTCCGATGGTTTGGAGATCCGTGTTTGCTCTGCTCCTATTTTGTATTGTTTAATGGACTTTTGATCTTGATACTGTTCGCTATCTCCATATGTTTCACAATTATGATAAAAAAATTCGATATATCCCAGTGAAATAGAAATATGAAGCGAGGAGACTGACCTGAAGACTGAATATTTGGATGTTTGGGTGCCAAACTAACAAGTAAATTGTATTGCTCCAATGATGATGACTTCATCTTTTTCATCGTCAACTTTCCTTTTTTCGTGTACTAACAGTATTCCATTATGACCTGCATAAGGTGAAACCGTCTCCGAACTTAAATGCATTTGGTACTGACGAGCATGATATCAGAAAAATAATTCTTTAAGGAAGCCTACTAGGAGAAAATTTGTGATAGTGGGATTTAAACAGTATCGATAAAAGTCAGAATTTTTAATATTTATTGTACTTAAAATATAAATACTTTGGTAGCAAATATAACATATCATCGGGTCTTATTTTGACCGGTGTAACGACGAAAAGTGACCCCTGTAGAATATTGTCCGGGGGTCATTTTTCTACGTAGAAATTTGACCCCTGGTCAATACTCTACGTAGAAAAATGACCCACTTTTCTGTAGAAATGATGGCCTTGGGGTCTTTTTTCTCTCCGTGTGCATTGTAGAAAAATGACCCCGTAGAATATTGACCCCTTGTCATTTTTTGATGCAAAAACAATCTTTTTGGTAGGAATATTCTTGTTTGGCGAATGTATACGGGTAATATCAAGCTGCCTTATGCTTTGAAGTGTTAATTTCTGAAAGATTTTAAGCTTAAATAACGAAATCAAAGCTATACAATGCCTTACATTAATTATACAAACTGTTTATCACCATTAGAGGAAAACAATATAAGAATGTTTAACGAAAGGCTATTAGAGCAAAGATACGCGCATTCATAGAAACATTTATTACATTTTACACAGTTTGTTTCCACAGTTGCCATTTTAATTTTTTAAAGGGTCATTTTCTAGATGGTGTTAGAAAAAAGTTTCCATAATTAATTATAAATCTCTTTGATTTAACACTGGATAAACAATTTGCAAAAATCAAAATAAAGTTTTATTTTTCAAAAGTTTAACGGTTTTATACCTACTTTTAAAAACTGGTGCGAAAAAGGGCGCCAGCTTAGAAATTAGATCTTATAAAATATTTGGTTTTCTATGAATAAAGTTTCAAACTTCTCATAAAAAAATAGGGATGATTTAATGTGTAAAAATAAGTACGAAATTAAATTGCCACCGGCTTGTGATACCAGGCAAACAAAACATTGTAAGCTCAAAACCTGTAAAATGTCTGTTGTCGTTTTTTAGTGTAAAAAAAACATTAACAAAATGGGGGTTGTAGCATAATACATGATTAACTAAAAGAGAAGTGCTCGTCTTTCCAAAAATTGGTACATGTAGTATCGTTTTCCCCGTTCTACATGTACTTAGTACATATGATGATTTTAGGAGGTTTTTTTACCAATCGAAAAAAAAACCAAACAAATGTTTGATGCTGAAAAAGTTGTTACTTTACATGCTATACTTATGCCCCCGTAAACGAAATTTCGGGGGTATGTAGTTTTTTTTACCTGTCCGTCTGTCTGTTTGTATATTTGTCCGCAAAAACTTGAATCTTACCCATAACTTTAGACTTGGTGGGACTAAGACTTTCATATTTCACGTGTATTTTTGTGACAAGACCATTTTTTGTGTACAGCCAATTTTGACCTTTTGACATTGACCTTGGAGTTTGACACACTTTTACACTAAAATTCCACACCTTTACTTTGGCATTAGGTTTTGGACGGTATGTGCTATGACTTTATATCGAAGTAATGGCATGACTAAGAGTTCATCAATTTGCAAAGGTTGTGTCTATAAAATCTCAAAAGAAAGGGGATGTAACAGCAACCGTTGGTCAGGCATGTAGGATAAAAAGTATTGAAAAGGGAAGTTTTATTGAATTTGTAGATATGTCTGAAGGATGAAAGAAGGATGTGGAGATAACAAACAGTATTCAATCTCAAAGTTCATAGAACAAAACAAAATAGGAGTTGAACAAAAACCGACCTTTAAAACATCAGAAGTGGGATCAGGTGCCATGGAGGAGTGAGCATCCCCTGCCGACCGGTCACACCCGCCGTGTGCTCCTAGTCATGATCGGGAAATATCGGAAAAATCCGTCGTCAATTCAGTGTATAAATAATGGACTAACAATTTGTATGAGAAACGTCCGTCAGCATTTGACTCAATGACAAACTTTATTTGCTGACAAGGTCATTGTATCGACCATAGAACTTGCGTAATGATGACTTTAAACGAGACTGCTGATATTCTTGTTTCATCAAATTGCTTGTCAATAATTTATCTCGTTTAAGAAATTGTTCATACGTAGAGCATGCTCTTGCGTATCGAAGCAACTGATGTACATGTATATATATACTCCGTCTGTAGGTGATGAAGGTAAATTGCTGCAAAAGTAAGGGAAGTTGACGATAAAAAAAGTTAAAGTCATCACGTTTATCATAGAGCTTGGTTGTTAGATTACCATAAACGTCTTTTTCAAGTAAAATATCCAAGTAGGTCAGACTCTGTGGTATCTTTTATCTCAAGCTCCCCAGGAAATATCGTATCGACGTGGGAATGGAAATTGCCATTGTTAATTGACAATAGCATAAAATTTTGCACGAATTCTGCTTCAAATGAATATAAAAATAGGTCTGCTAATAACGGAGCACAATTGGAACCCATGGGGAATTCCAATAGATTGTTGGAAGACCTCTTCTCTAAAAACCACATAGATATTGTCAATCAGAAACTCAAGCATCTCTTTTATGTCAACTTCAGAGTACTTATGTGTGTAATTAGAATAATTATGTTTTAACAAAACAATTTTGCAAATGAAAAAGTTCCAATTTTGTTTTGAAAAAGCAGCAGTCAATGATATCAAAATGCCTGGACTTTTAATTTATCGTGGGGAATGGTTGTGTATAAAGTTGAAAAGCCGTAAGTTTTTAAGGTGTTGATATTGGTAAAATGTTGTGATTTCAAATTGTCCAAAAGTTCTTTGGAATTTTTGAGTATCCACATTTGATTTACACCACCTCTTGAATAAACTGCACAGTACTCTTGAAGTGTTCCATCACTACTGTCAATATCTTAGTGAGGAGTAACGAAAGAGGCTTTGTTGAATCCGCAATGTATCTTTGTTTGTAAGGTTTTTATGAAGTTTCGGAATCCAATATATATGTTACAGTAAATATGTGAAATCAGGAATTTCATGTATTTCCTAAACCATCCAGAATACATCTATTTACTGGTCGTTGTAAAAAATACGTGTAACTACTGAATAGCAAGGAAATTCATGTATTAACTAAAAAAAAATAGCCAATTTTACACGTTTTTACTAAACAAAGCTGGATGACTATACATCTATATACATTAAAACAATTCGTAATATAACAAATACTAGTGTGAATGCTTTTGAAGTTGCAAATAATAAGAATTGTTTCTACAAAGATTAGGTTATCCGTTAACTTCCAATTCAGGGCAAGATTCGGACAGTCGGTGAATTGTATTTTTAAAATCCCATTTAAGGTTCATAAACCCTCTGCTCACTCATATTGAATGTTGCTTTAACTCTTATGATTTTCCTTATGAAAAATATTTTATAAGTAAAAGACAGTTATATCATAGCTGTCGTAGCTCGCAGGACAAAATTAAATTAGAAAGAGATTTCAACTAGACATATCTAGTACGGAATAATAGATATTTATGTCACTAAAAGCTACTGAAGAAGCACAAATTTTCGTGGGGATAAAATTTCGTTGATTTGTCATCAAAATTAGTTTCGTGGGCATTTAATTTCGTTGTTTTGAGAGTAACCCTATTCAATATGTATACTCCTATAAAATTTCGTGTTGGATTTAATTTTGTTGATATTTGTTACCAACGAAATAAACGAAATTTAATCCCCCACGAATATTTCTGCTTTTACAGAATCTCTCTATCAGATTATCCGTGATCCTTAAGAAGGAATGCCTTAGGGTGTTTCCATGTTTACACGTGATTACATTAGTTTTTACAGAAACTTTTATTTATTTAAGAGCCTGTCTACGAGAAAATCATGCAGATATATAGAAAAATGCTCTGGTAGGCACTCTCAAGAACAAACTAATTTTTATTATAAACTTAAAGGACACCCATTGAGAGTCAGAATTATGTTGTTTATTTTTGCATCGGTTGTTTCTATTTTTAGTAACAGCCAATAATTCATTTTGGTCAATTTTCAAGGGAAAATGCAAAAAAGTTGGTGTAAAAATAACAATTTCAATATTTAAAAGTAAAAAAGAAAAAAAACAATATATAAATAAAAGGGCAATGTTTTCTCGTAGAACTAAGTCGTAAAATTAAGTTGGAATCAATTTTTTTGTAAAACCCTTATATAGAAGGCTGTCCCGAGGGCACAAATATTGGCATGGTGCCAAGAAATGATAATGGTTCATTTTTTGTTAATATTCAGGGATACATTTTTTAGAAAGTGACGCTTCTTTTTTCAGAATTTTGTGCATTTAAGAATCTCTAGAATATTATCTCAACAATATCTAAAATTCACCTTTGGACTCTCAAGGACAAAAAAGTTATATCGTAATGAAATTACCTCAAATTCAAATGATGGAAAAATTCATGATTTTATAAGTTTTGCTTTTAACAGTAATTTTAATGAAAATTCATAACCATTAGAAAAATATCTTTTGGAGGAATGCTTTACCACGTGTGTTGAAATGTAAAAAAAAAAGAAGACATTTTCTTCATTTCATCAATTAATTTAAAAAAATGTGTAAGGACAATAACCCCTTCTCGTGTTTATTCATTCAGGTATTTTCTTTGTAGAACGAATTCCTTAATATTCAAAATTCAAATCAATTTATAAGGATGTATTTATTTTGGAGCTTTCGAGATCAAAATGATGTATTTGAACCAGTCTTTACTAACTTATTCTTAGTCTTTATCAGAAAAATGAAAGCAATATATCACCATGTTTATTTTTGGTAATATTCACAAGTAATATTTTTTTAAAAGATTTTTTTAATAAATAAAGGTTTATTCAAAATATTATTTATTCACATGATATGCTTAGCAATATACACACTGAATAAAATGTGCATCTGTTCATATTTTATTATTCATATTTTAGATTTTTTCACCAAAACACAGTCAGTAAATATGTGTAAAAAGTATTGAAAAACTCAGTAAATACATGTATTTCCTTACTGAAATCAGTAAATTCACTTATTTCCTAAGCAGAATAGGAATTTCATGTATTTTCTAAAATTCAGGAAATACACAAAATTCCTGATTACAAATATTTACTGTAACATATATATAGGGTAGTTCAAATTTATTTTGGCTCTGTGGAATATTGAAAAATATTCAAAACTGACATTTGATTTTGAAGAATTTCTTCTTTAGAACTATTATTCACTCAGATTTTTTGTAATTTTTCGCCAGTTTTGGAGGAACTTTTAATATCATTATGAGAACGTTCTCGATGTGTATGGTATTTCCTGTTTATACCTGAAAAAAGTATAGAACTTTAGATAAAGTAGATAAAAAGTATGTTTTTTAAAGCAGAATTCATATAGTTAAAAACATTGCTTTTCTTGCTTCTATGCCATATTTTTGGATTTGTACAAATTTTCAAAGTCTATAGTTATAAAAAAACATATCAAGGAATAAACCCTTTGAATGATTAAAAAACCACCCAAAATATACTAGTAACCATAAATTTTATGCTTCTTAATGAATAAATTTTCATTGGGATTCTGCAAGCCAAAAATATATCCATACCAGATACATTGATTGTGATGCTACTATTAAGATATGCAATTGAATATATGTTGGAAAGGATTAAAGTACATAAAAAAAGTCCCCCTACTTGCATTTGAAAGTATGAAAAGTATCAGGAGACACATATACAAGGTTGTATTGTATAAAAAAAACTATGGGGTCAA
This sequence comes from Saccostrea glomerata, assembly GCA_003671525.1. Lineage (NCBI taxonomy): Eukaryota > Metazoa > Mollusca > Bivalvia > Ostreida > Ostreidae > Saccostrea > Saccostrea glomerata. Next base: position 873,360 of record PRKT01000050.1, read on the forward strand.
ATTTCTATGGGGGTCATTTTTCAACGTGTGTTGAGTCGTAGAATTACTGGTCTGGAATGTTTTTCTACAGTCGAAAAATGACCCTACTTGTAGAATATTGACCCGGGGTCGTTTGTCCACGTAGAAAAATGACCCCCTGGTCAATATTCTACGGGGGTCATTTTTCGTCGTTACACCGGCATATTTTATTTAAATTATTGCGCCCTCATTTATGTACTAAAATTGAATAAATGAACTCCCGTCCCCAAGATCAATTTATGAGGCTAATATGCAATTTTTAAGGCAAAGTTAGCATCAAATTAATAACAAATATCATAAAACAAAGCAAAAAAATTTTTCCAGAAAAAAAATTGTTGTTCTTAAGGGGAAAAAATGATTAATTTGTGTGAACAGTGAAGCATGTGTCAATATGTATACTGAGTAGTTTATACTTGTGGTTTCAAATACACAAAAAACGTGCATAAAAATAGCAGTTATGACGTAACCTCTTCATATTTGACCTGAAAAGGTTGTCATGATGACAATTGTCGGCCTCCCGTGTCTTTGAAATGTTCCAAACAACTTTTCAATTTCTGACCACAAACAATAATATTTTATTAGAATGAGCAAAGCACTTGAAAAAGGGAAAAAAGTCCTTTCTGATAACTCTTTATGATTATTAATAATGTCTAAAATTGCAATCCCAGTCCAGAAAATAAGAAGTGCCAAGCACCTGTGGTGTGTTTTAACTACAACATCCGTGCCAGAACACGTTAACATGATGTTTAATTATAATCAAGGTTTCCGTGTAGACTACCGGAACATTTGTCTTATAAACGAGTCACGTGATTAGTTCACCTCCTATACTTTTCCCTTCCTGTGGGTTAGACCTTGGAACGTTTAACAAAAGGAATTACACGTACTTGGTAAACAACATTGGTTTTCTGACCAATTGAACATATTTAAGTGATTTGATATAAGGAAAATGTTTGGAATTTTACACTGAGAAAGAGTCGTCAAAAGGACAGGACAAGGAATAAAACTTCACAAAAATCTAGTAACATGTGTAACATTTAATTAGGTGAAGGCACTAAAATGTCTAAATACTTGATCTTCTTTTATAAAAAAAAAAGGAATATCAATAGTGGTACATTCCAAAAAAACTGGAACAAGTAAATTTCAAAGTGACAAATCAATCGGAATGTAAGGTTTAAAAGATCATTTAAAAATCAAAACATTTGACCACCCTAAAGATCAAAATAGTCCATTGCAATATTTTTGATAAATTCATAAATTACAGAACGACCATGGATTAAACAAAAAAGAGCTAGAAAAAGAACATTGGTTTTCAATGTTGGCGTGACCTATCCATTAAAGTTTAAATAATACAATAATGTATGTATGCTTAGTATTTACATGAAATAACAATCAGTGTTTGCATGGAGATAACGATCAGTATTCAAGCTCAAAAGAACATTTAATTTTGGAGTGGAGCAAACACTGACCTCAAAAACATCGGAGGTGGGATGATCAGGTGCCATGGAGTAGTGAGCATCCCTCCCCGACCGGTCACACCAGTCCTGTGCTCCTCGTCATGGTCGAGAGATAACGGGAAAATCCATCGACAATTCAGTGTGTAAATAATGGTCTAATAATCGGCAGTCAGCATTGGACTTAATGATGAATTTTATTTTCTGATAAGGTCATTGTATCGACCATAGAAACTAGGAAATGATGACTTTAAACGAGACTATCGATATTCTTTTATTTTATATCAAGTCAGTTTGGAAATTTTTTTTTTTACTCTCGATGCTCCAGTCATGTATTAAGTTAAAGGGACGAATTGTTTCTTTTGCCATTCCTGGAAATTTTGTCAATTGCATAGGCATAAAAATGTAGTACCTTACAATAGAAAATAATCATTACACTTTCTTAGCATTGTTCAGGCTATGATTAATTCGATAGGCTACTTTAAAGAAAAATGTTTTAAAGATTTTTGATACAAATATGACGGTGTGTGATGGAATGAATCCCCTTTAATGCACTTTTTAAAAATATTATTTTCTTTCTTAAATAAACCTTGTGAAAGTTTCATCAAATATCACTCAGTGATATGAGAGAAGTTGCGGATAAGAGATGGGTACCCCAAAGTGTAACAAACAGACAGACAGAAGGACGTACAGCAAGACGGATGGACGGACATATCGATTACTATATACCCTCCCGCTTTTCAACCGGGGTATAATAAAACTAGAAGTAACCTTAAAGGGGCATGGACACAGTTTCAGCTAAAATTTCAAAATTAATTTTTCCATTTTTACAAATATTTAACTAGGGCCTTTCTCATGATCATCAAACATTTGAACCCAGTTGTCCAGATACAAGACAGATTTAGAGCTCCAAATCTTTGTTATGTAAACAAGGCTAGTGTCATGTTTTTGTTTACACAGGTTTATATACTAATATATGTTGATTCAAAGTAGATAATTTAAAATAAAAGTTAATTTTTGATACGATTCGACTGTTACTATTGATTTGCTGAACTTCACTTTGTTATAAATATGATACTTTATATATGTAAACAAAAACAAGGCACGAGCCTTGTTTACATTATGAAGAACTTTAAGTTATGTATCTTGTTTGTTAATCAACAAATGATGTTCAAATTTTTGCTAATCAACATATGATGCTTTAGGTATAAATTGTAAACATTAAAATTAGTTTTGAAAAATCAGTTGAAACTGTGTCCAGGTCCCTTTAAGGTTAATGAAATAGATTTATAGAATTAAATAAGATTTTGAGCGAATATTTAAATCCATTTAAAAGGAACTATATATGTGTGTTTAAGTTCTCCGTAGATGTGTAATGTTTGTGTTAAAACATGTCAAGAGCAAGGAAAGATAACCTTTTTATAAGTGTATGTATCAGACGAGGTGGCCGAGTGGTTAAGGCGATGGACTGCTAATCCATTGGGGTCTCCCCGCGTGGGTTCGAATCCCATCCTCGTCGATAATGTCTTTTATTGCAAAAATAAAAAACTAGACACTTTGGTAACTAAAATATAGGGTAAACATGTTTTTCTCTCAATAAAAATTGATTCGAAACGCAAGTATATGATCTATGTACTTAGTATATAATATACGAGGGGTGATCAAAAAGTTCGCGAAATTTTTGAAGAACTTTCACAAAAGCTTTCTAACATCATCGACAATTTTTTTTTAATTAAATGCAACTCGTTAATTTACTTACCTTGTCATTGGTCATTTGCAAATTTACTTTGTTAAAAAAATATCTGATTGTACACATACGAAGTTGATATTAAAAAGATGCTTGAGTTTCTGATTGACAATATCTTAGTGGTTTTTGGAGACCATGTCTTCCAACAATCAATTGGAATTCCCATGGTTAACTTTTGCGCAACGTTATAAGCAGACCTATTTTTTTCTAGTCATATGAAACAGAATTTGTTCAAAATCTTATACGTGGAAAAAGAAAACACTTCCTGTGGTCTTCAACTTGACTTTTAGATACTAGTATATCGACGACGTATTGTCAATTTACAATTATTATTTTCATTCTTTTGTCGACAAGATATATCCCAGTGAGCTTGAAAAAAAGATACCAAAGGGTCTGACAAATGTATTTCATATTTGGAAATTTTATAGAAAAAGGCGTAAATGGTTATCTAACAGCAAAGCTTTATGATAAACGCTATGATTTTAACTTCTCAGTCGTCAATTTCCTATACTTAGGCAGCAATATAACTTTGTCACCTGCATATGGAGATTATATCTCTCAGGTGATTCGATACGGAAGAGCGGGAACAATTTCTAAATCGAGGTAAGTTATTGTCAAACAAGTTGATGAAGCACGAACATCAGCTGTCTCGTTTTAAGTCATCATTTCCTAGGATTCATGGTCGATCATACAATGACCTTGTCAGTAAATACAATTCATCATTAAGTGAAAAGCTAACTGATAATTTTCGTACTGATTGACAGGCCAATACCCATTGAGTTATCCACAGATTTTCCTTTTTCCCGAATATAACAAGAGGCACACGCAGCTGAGACGTTCGGCAAGGGATACCAACTTTTTCATGGCACCTGATCCAACCTCTGATCTTTTGGAGGTCCGTGTTTGCTCCGCTCTTATTTCGTAATGTTTAATGGACTTTTGAGCTCGAATACTGTTCATTATCTCCTTATATTTCAAGTTCAATCTACCAATAAGCCAAAATGCTGACTGACGTTTTTTTCAAATTAATTGTTAGACTATTATTTACACTGAATTATCGACGGATTTTTCCGTTATTCTCCGTTATGATAAGGAGTGTATAGCGGGTGTGATGATTCGTCAGTTGATTTTCAGTCCTTTATGGCTCCTGAAATGTACAGCATAATCAAAAATTAGAACAAAAAAAAACTCTCAACAAGCAAAATGAAATGAAATATAGAATAAAATCCTAAATTTGTTTTAAAGACGTTTATACTCAAGTAAATTAAGGATTTTTTTTAATATAGTCTAATTTTACACGAGGTTATTGCCATCCCTGTAAATTCAATTTATGTGTAAGTTGCTCCAAACATTGATAAATGCTCAAAAAAGTAGCATTTAATATTTCAAAAAAAGAATATTTTTTCAGAGAAAATAAACTGCTTCTCGGTATCATCGCAAGTGTTTCATCATTTAACAAAAAAAAAATACAAACATGCATACTGATTGTGGAGTAATTTCAATAAATATTCAAAGAAAATTCGAAATACGTTTAATCTGTGAAATTTTTTTTATGAATTTTACTTTTGAGCCTATCTTATTGTATCCACCTGCTCGTCTATTTTTTGAAAACATTAAAACCTAACTGTGCAGTTTTTATTTTTGTACTAAAAATAATTCCCGACGAGGATGGGATTCGAACCCACGCGGGGAGACCCCAATGGATTAGCAGTCCATCGCCTTAACCACTCGGCCACCTCGTCATATCTGATATACGGACGAAATTTCAAAGTTGTCTTTCTTCGTTTGAATTTATCATATTGGGTAATAGTAATTTACATTTCCTATCTCAATTTTGAAGTATTTCTAAAGCAAATAAACATTCAAATATATCAAATTAAAGAAATGTACTTTTTTGTTAAGATGTTTAAAGCGACAATCGAATAGACAAATCCATGAAAAGGTTTCAGATTTTTTATCCAAAAAAATTTCATTTTGGAAATAGAAAATAATATTTCATTTTAAAGACTCTTTAAAGGGCCATTGACACAATTTCAGCTAAACATTTCAAATTTGTTTTTCCATTTTTATAAATATTTAACTAAGGTCTTTCTAATGATCATTAAAAATTTTAACTTCAGTTGTCGATATACAAGACAGATTTAGAGCTCAATTTAAATTGATTTCAATAAAGAAGTTAATTCTAAATACGAATAGACAATTTCTAGTGATTTGCTGAATTTAATTTTGTTATAAATATGATATTTTCTATATATGAACAAAAACAAGGCACGAACCTTCTTTACAATATAAAGAACTTAACTTTACTTTACATTTCATCGATATTCTGCAATTTGACTTTTTTAGTGCATATGTCAAAAATGTCCATAACTTGTTGATAATAATTTCAGCAACAAAAACATCACACATTTCTTGCTATATATTTTGTAAAAAGAGATAAATTATTATTATTATCACAAAACTAGCTTAAATATAATTCGAAGGTAAAAGTACATTTTATGGTGCATTTTACTTTATGAGACAAACATGAAATCAATGATTAAAAACATTTCACCCATAATCTTTCAGTATTTACATGTATTCATATTTGATCAATGATAATGCTAACATTTTTGCTGCACTATTGACCAAAGGCATTTTAGCCTACGAGGTTGAAGCTCATACCCAGTCAATAACTGTATAATAACAGTATCACAAGTGTTCTTATCACTAAGACATAGGTAAATGAACGACGAGGATGGGATTCGAACCCACGCGGGGAGACCCCAACGGATTAGCAGTCCATCGCCTTAACCACTCGGCCACCTCGTCATTTCTGAACAATTCGATGTTAAAAATTTGAAAGTTGTCTTTCTTTTTTTGAAGAATAACTTCCATAATCCATTTAGTATTTTGTGAGCAAAAAATATTTCATTGTATTAAAGAAATATACTTCCAGTCAATATATTTAAAGCGACAATCGATTTAAGCTTCGAAAACATTCAGAATTTCAGGGTGGTTTCTTTTTAATAAAAATAAATTTAAAAAAAAATAGAAAAGAGAAACCACTACAATTAGCCAATATTGTTAAGATATAAGGTGAATCATAATTCACCCGTATGTCTCTTAAGCATTATAAAATTTTTCATTTTAAGAAGAGGGGAACATGAAAGTAAAAAGATTTTTACAAATGTTTTATCCAACGAAGAACTGTCTAGAATGACTTTGATAATTTCCAAATAATATGTTAGTAATATCACAAACGTCTACATCTTTATTTAATTTACATTTTGATTAAAAGTCTCCCGGATGTTTTCGAAAATAAAAATGTGCAAAGGATATATTATGAAATAAAATGAAATGTCAGATTCTTGCATTGATTTTCAAATGCAAAAAAATGGATGTACATGTACTTTAATCTCAATTGGTAGGAAAAAAATTATTTTAAAATCCCCTCCTTTAATTTTTATGCCATTAACATTTTTTTTTCATCGGTTGTTCCGGTTAATTGGGATCGGGTGATATGGAGGAGTGAGCATCCCCTGCCGACCGGTCATACCTACCTGGCGTGTGCTCCTTGTCATGATCGGAACTAACAAAAAAAATCCAACGTCCATTCATTGTATAAATAATGGACTAACAATTGGTATGAAAAACGTCGGTCAGCATTTGACTCAATGATAAATTGTATTTGCTGACATGGTCATTGTATCGACCATAGAACTTACGAAATGATGACTTTAAACGAGACTACTGATATTCTTGTTTCATCAACTTGCTTGTCAATCACTTACCTCATTTTAGAAACTTTTCATACGTAGAGCATGCCCTTGTGTATCGAATCAACTAAGATATATATAAACTCCGTATGCAGGTGATGAAGGTATATTGCTGCACAAGAAAAGGAATTTGACGACTGAAAGGTTAAAGTCATCATGTTTATCATAGAGCTTGGTTGTTAGATTACCATTAATGTCTTTTTTAAGTAAAATATCCCGAAACATATGAAACAGATGTGTCTATGGTACTCTGTGGTGTCTTTTATCTCAAGCTCACCGGGATGTATCGTATCGACATAAAAATGAAAATTACCTTTGTTAATTGACAATACGTCGTCGATATATCTAAATGTCGAGTTGAAGGCCACGGCAAGTGTTTTCTTCTTTTCACACATAAGATTTTGGACAAATTCTGCTTCATATGAATACAAAAATAGGTCTGCTAATAACGGGGCGCAATCAAAAATTTTATTTGTTTGTCCATATGATTTATACTCCTATGAAGCGGATTTTATTCAAACTGCTATATGAGGAAGACACTTTTTGTAGTCTTCAACTCGACATTCAGATATATCTACGGTTTTTTCATGAATAAACAACATTTATTTCTACTAATTTGTTCCAGTGAACTAGAAGTTTAATATAAATTAAATCGAGGCAAGCTAATGACAGATATATCGATACTGGTAGGTATTCCAGCGTTGGGGGTATTTTTAGCTGACATGGTTGAATATTTGAGACCATTTGTTATGTATGTGCTTTCATATTAATGTTTCAGACTATTTGTTATGTATGTGCTTTTATACTAATGGATGAATGTTTGAGACCATTTGTTATGTATGTGCTTTTATACTAATGGTTGAATGTTTGAGACTATTTGTTAAGTCTTTGCTTTTATACTAAATTTGACTGCAGAGTACTCTAAATTTCTAAACCACGGCGGGTGTGACCGTCAACAGGAGATGCTTACTGGTCCTGGGCAGATCACATCTCTCGTGTTTCCATGGGTCCTTATCTTTTCCCAGTTCGCCATTCGTATCGTTAACTGGATTTATAACATTTATTGATCCCTGTGTACTTTTTCTTTACAATTAAAGCATTCCAAAAGTACAGACTCCTCCATGGCACCATGGCACACCAGATCCCACCTTTGATGTTTAGAGGTCTGTCTTTGCTCTGCTCCTATTTTGTATTGTTTTATGGACTTTTGTGCTTTAATACTGTTTTAATCCCCATATATCTCATTCCATTGACTATGCATGTTACTTAAGGACTAAGGAGAAATATAAGATTCGATATTGGTTTAGCTTGATAGTTTTGATCTATATTTACAGGGTTAATGTATATTTGTTTTATTGTTTATTTTTTAAGAATCTATAGATCCCAAAGAAGCTCTATATATGTGTATCCGGTATTTGACTGTATATTTTTTGGACATTCAAATAAAGAGGAAAATAATGAAATAATAAAAAAAAATTCCTGCCTCTGAAAACCTTTTTAAAAGAGATGAAATATGATAAAATACCCCGGCAATGTCGTGCAATTGTTTCAGTAACGCTAAAGGAGAAAAAGAGATGGATGATAATTTATTTTTGTATTTAAATATATTTGAGTCGCAGCTAATTGGTGACTTCATGCCGTTCAAGGCAAAGGCAGTCACGACCTCACTTACACAGGCAACAGGAAAAACAGATGTGATACTTACATAACGCGGAATGTTGTATAAATAGTGTGTCTCCTCAATTATTTGTTAAATCATGGATTGAAGACGCCAGCTTATCAAGCACTTTTTCCGTTATGTTTATTTCTTGTCGAACTATTCATTTTGATATTTTTGGAAGATTATATTTGATGATTAATATTATGCTCTCTCTCTCTCTCTCTCTCTCTCTCTCTCTCTCTCTCTCTAAGATTATTAGTATCAATACAACAAAATTGCCAATCGGTTTACCGCAAGTCATTTCGGACGATTAATCGGTTACACGTATCAACAAGTGCTCGAAGTTTATACTGAATAGATTTATTTAGCTTGGGTTTCGGAATTGCCATGGATACCAATTGCGCCCCGTCATTAATAGACCTATTTTTGTATTCATATGAAGCAGATTTTATTCAAAACTTCTACATAGAATGAGGGATCTCTTGAAGTGGCATTCATTTCAACAATTAAATATATCAATGACTTTTTTATTAATCAAAGGGGATTCAACAAAGTCTGACACATCTGTATCATATCTGGATACTTGATTAGAAAAAAAGGTCTGTTACAAAGAAACAAACAAACTTTATGATAAATATGATGACTTCAATTTTTTATTGTCAACTTCCCTTACTTATATAGAAGTATACTCCTATCACAAGCATTTGGAGTTTATGTCTCCCAGTTGATGCGATAGGCAAGAACATGCTCTATTTACGAACAATTTGTTAAAAGAGGAAAGCTATTGACAAACAAGTTTTTGAAACAAGGATATGGTTACTTTTCTTTATATTCAACATTTCTATTGTCGATACTGTAAAAGAGACACGCATACGTGTGTCTTCGAGGGGGATTGAACCCGGAACCTCTCGCATGCAATTCAATACTCTACTTACTTGCTAGCAGGCCTCCTCATACCATGTAATTCAAATGTCCTCCGATTGAGCTCAAGGGTGAACTCAGGTGGAAAATAAGCTGTGTCACAGTAAAAAAAATCAATTTAACAGGGGGAAAATTAAGATAATCAAAATTTAACAACATATATGAATTCTTTTATCTATACCGAAAGTAAAGGTTAATAATTTCATTTTTTTCGGTAAGGGAGGGGGGGGGGCTTTTTTGTCACAGGAAATACATATTTCTATCATTTATATTACTAATTTATGTCGAGTTTGCACTCAAAACAATTAGTTCTGAACTATGTTGATTTTTCTGAAGTTGTTTTATTTTTTACAGACAAGGAAATAGCTTAAGGACGAAATAGCATTTTAACATACATGTATTTGAAAAATGATTATAAAGGGTTTTTCCTGTTTCCTTTTGATTTTTTTTAACATTGCAAAGAGAATAAAAGAATCTTCCAGAGTTTATGAAATAGAAGTCAGACAAACATTATTGAGTGCTTTTAATTGGACTACATGAACGAGGATAGAAATTGAAGTATTTTTCATTTATTCATGTTTGAAAACTGAAATTGATTGGTGAAAAAGGTAACCGCAAACGTACTTAGAAGATTCTCCTTAGTTCATTAACACTTCTGCACTGAAAATAAACAAGAGTTTTCGTATCAATATAATATTTATGTTTAATGATTTTGCCTAGACTAATTGCTTTATATATACATTATGTATTTTACAGTATGTGTTATAATTGTCCTAGTATGCTGTGTTGCGTCCACTGATGAACATTGATAGACCCGTATAAAGTGGGAAGCCGGGGCTGGAATGGTTGATCTACTTTTTCAGAGTTTAGTCTTTTGATGTTATAAAATATGCAATTTTTCATTTCAAAGCCCCTCCTTCCACCCTTTGTTGTTGTGAAACGAAACATTGGTGAATTACAGAATAAAATGTACTGAAATGTTAGACTTTAAAATTCCAACAACAACAACTCTTTAATAAAAAAGGGGTGGACAGTGTATTTTAGCTCACCTGAGCTAAAAGCTTAAATGCTCTTTTCTGATCACCCGGTGTCCGGACGACGACCAGTTGCCGGTTGAGAGCTGCAAATGTCCTATGCTCGGCATTTAAGGCATTTGAGCAGTGAGGAATTAATCTTTTCTCGTGCCAGCACTTACTGCGACACGGGGCCTCGGTTCATACGGTCTCATCCGAAGGACCGGTATCTACGTCCCACAGAGAGATTCGAACCCGCGATGTAAGGATCAACTCATTACTTCGCGACAGTCGCTCTAACAAGTGCGCCACGCGAGCGACTGCAAATATACGGTGATGTCATTAAAAATTCTTCTCAAGTTTGGCAAGAACCATTGGGGCAGAAAATCAGAAAAATTTCAAATGAAGTGTAGATTTTTAAAAATATTTCAAATTATGGTCCCAAGGGCTAGGATGGAGCTACAAACATGTATAGGACCGAGTCTAATTTCAACATTGAAATATAGGAAACCTCTTCTTGAGAACCGACCTTGCCATAATTGATCAAACTTATAGGGTAGTTTCCTGGGCCACTGGGCCAGAAAAGATGAAATGTATGTAGAATTAAACATCCTGGGTAGTGTAGATTCAAAATTGTTGAAATCATAGTCCCCAGGGCTAGGGTATGGGCACAAGCGGAAAATCTAGTGAGCGTTGTGGCCCATATGTGTGCCTCTTGATTTTGCTTTTCAAATGTTTATTCCTTCCACCCACTCACCCCAGATCTTCCTAATGCCCTGTAAGACAAAATAAAATACTGATTTTAAATAATTTTAGCATATATCCCCCTTTTATAAATCTATTATTTTTTTCTTGACATTTTTTAAAAATATTTAATGACCTATTTATAGTATCACAGTGTGCGTGGTGTAACACGCGTGACATTTTATGAAAAAAAAACTAGGCCTAATGTTTCTCTTTAAAGTCTTAAATGTCTTATAACGAGGAGAAAAATTATCTATAACAAAAATAATAAAGTGCAATAATAAAGCAGCTATGTGCGTATAATGAATATCCATCGATTCTTTATTGATCTGACTAGGCAAATCATGGAGTTACGTCCCTTATTGACACTCTTCAGTATCGTAAAAAAGTAGATCGTGTTTACATTGATTTCAGCAATTTCTCAATGTTTGACAAATTTTAACAGATTGAGGTAAGTGATTCGATAACAGTTTGTCTGTCCGTTAGAATTATTGTTTCTTTTAAATATGTCACCGAAAATGCTTCTGTTTTCTGTATATTTATGAAGGATTTGCGTCAAATTATGTTCGAGATTAAAGTTTTGCCCTACATCTGGATAATATCTCTTATACTAGATATTGAACTGACATGATTATGTTCTTAAAAATATTTTATATCAATGGAGGGTGAATCAAATGTCTTGTCACGTGTACATTTTCTATATTGTGCAATGTGACAGAGATTTTAACTGTATCATATCCCCTGTGTAGTGTTTACCTTCTTGTTTTGTTTATACGTGATGATTCATTCAACCATTTCCTATCTAGCCATTCCCATGTATTTACTATTCAGTATGAAACATGTTTACAGACCAAAAGAAGTCAAAACGACAATAAAAGTAAATAAACAGATAGAGAAATAATAGGCAGAAGAAATGATATAATAAAGAAAATTCCCCAAACCAGGTTTTTGGTATTTGAGTCCATGTGTACCTAAACCAGTTGATCAGCTGTATACGGTATGTACATCTATAAATAAGTAGGTCATAATAACTTCACTGTCTTCTTGATTGAGATTTACCAGTCTTTTATCATGTTAACTGTAAGTTTCTTTTAACCTTGTCTCTTGTAAGATTTTTAGCATTTCTTTTAAAAAATCTTTTAAAATATCACAATAAAATCATGATTAAGCAAGTAAATTTGATTTAAAGGTGGCATTTTGTAAACAGATAACAATTAACATGAGCTCTGTAGAGCTCTTGAACCAGTTATCACAGCTAAAAATATCACAGAAATAATATTATAAACATTATATATGGACATATTGTCTGTACTACTGCTTCACGTGCTTACATTTGGTTATACATTGTACATGTATGCATAGTCTCATATAAATATTTTCGTATTAAACATTCTTATGCTCCACACTGATTACCAATTGATTTATAATTACCCATAAATTTTACACAGTGGGGTCAATTAATTTTTATTCTTTATTTATTATATGCAAGGGAGCCAAAATTGCTGTATTAATGAAAAAAAAGATTTGTCATCTATAACACTTAAACCTCTTTCAAGGAAGTACATGTATTTACTGCTCCTGCAGGTATTGAAATCCTGGTATAATGCTAGTTAAATTGGTCTGCTGAGCCAATTAACACCTACTGAATGTGTAGCTTACAATAATTAAAACAGTAGGTTATGTAAGCATACACGTATTAAATATATAACTGTAAACAAGAATTAAGGTAACCTTTATCTGTTTGTGTTGGAAATATGTTAGCAACCCTTGAAACACTTTTCTATTATTATGGCAAAATTGGATCCTCGCCTTGTGAAGTGCTAAATTGTATTCACATTATGACAGTACTATAGGATTTGGTCTTTTTCACTTCAAACATGGTCAGTGAAGGATAGCAAGGTAGTACCATTCCTTTTGTATATAAGATTATCATTGACATGTAAATTAAATCAAACAAAGTATATTATTGGTACCATTGGGCAGCACATACATATACATGTATTCCAATGCATGCAAGTAATGTAAAATACATACGTCTTGTCTGAAAATATGATAAGTATTGTACATGTATGTAAATCTATCAACAAATTTTTGTGACAATTAATTTATTTTCAAAAGGATTGTTTGAGATTTATTTTAATATGTAATCTTTTTACAATTAAAAAGAATAATTTAGCATGAATTTAATTTTTCCTCTTAATTCATACAGTTGATAATATTTATACTCCAGAGTACTTTCAAATTAAAAGTGATTTATTGTGTTTATTCAATTTCATTCAGGTCACAAAATATAGGTCACTTTTGTAAAATATAGGTCACTTTTGTAAAATATAGCTCACTTTTGGCATTCAAAGCAGGATTTCATACAACCACAAAGGTTAGGCTAGGGTCGGGGGTCGGGGTGACTTCTCATTTTAATACACATAATTCAGAAATACAAATCAAATCATACATTGTTTATATCTGAAAAATTTACAGTGAACATCTACATCATGTATTATTCTTTTACCATGCATGATAACACCAATTTGATGGATATTAAAAGGAATAATAGCTTCCTTGAATGAACCTGCAGTAAGTTTAAACCTGAATATTTAATCTTGAAATACAAAGTATATTGGTTTTTTCAACTGCATTTATTTATTGAGCATGCAAATGCCCTTTTATATTTCCATTTCTAAATTTTTTCTCTATGATAACCCTTTCAAAGTTAGCGGAGTTGATAGGTCAGGAGCTAAGGAGGCCTAGTATGCATGCAAATCTCGTGCGCATCTGTCTCTGAGTCTTACGCTAAGGAGGCCAAAATATGCATGAAAATTTCATGCGGCTGCCGTTGTGTTTGACGTCAGTGGGCTGGAAATATTGAAATTCGATGGGAATCCTCGTGTAATTTAAATCTATGTCTGCATTTTTAAAGTTTAAATCTACAATTTTATTTCACAATGAAATGGAAATATGCCAGGGACATCAACAATAGTGAGAAACATGGGATAATTTATGCATAACGGGCTTTGCCCGTTATGCAAATTATCCCATGTTTTCCACTATTGTTGATGCCCTGGCATACTATACTAACTAGACAGTGATTCCTTAAATATGTTTAAATATGTTTAAATGTTTTTAAAATGCTTCATTAATACCTACACTACATCCCAGAATCAAAAACATGAACATGATGAAGTTATTTTGAGGTCTTAAGCTATCAAGAATTGGTGTTTAGATTGCCTTTACTAAAGCCATTTTTTAAAACTAGTGTGAAGATGACCAAGGCAGTATATTGAACAAATATTTTCGTTTTTGTAATATTCTTTTTTCAAAAGCAAGTTAGTGGTAGGTCATATACTTTAAAATTCCACAGTGTTTTGTACTATTCACAAAAACACCCCAGCTCAAACATATATTATGTAAAACTGAAATAATAGAAAAGAAAACCTTGAGCTGACTACTCAATAGTTAATAATAATCAATTGTGAACCAAAAAAAAACCAAACCCCAATCTGATGTGCTTAATACAATACAAATCAGGGATTACAGTTTTACTTTGGTGTGAAATATGTGCTGCATGGCTATATGTGGGTTGGGTGGTTCAAATCCCATTGTAATCATGTGTATTATGACAGTTTCAAATTTAATCTGAAAGATACAGATTTTGGCACTTTATGTATAGCGAGATTATGAGAGATGGCTGTACCAGTGTGTAATTTGTTAGTAAGGAACAAACTTCATTGACGGAAAGAAAGTATATCCATAGAAAGGAATACATGATTAATTAACTATTAATTTGAAGTTTTTTTTTGCTGCGTTTGGTGCAGTTTGAAGGAAAAAGTGCTTGATCATTCACTTAGCGTGAGTAACTACACACGTGTCTAGAATAGGCAACAGCAATAAAGCTTTTACCCATACTTGGGAGGGGAGAAAATCTGAGCGTAGATTAGTCTCCACTCGGTGACATCTTGAGGTACTAAAGAGAGCTGTTTTAAGCTAAATGATGCACTTTTGTGGTTATGACTAAACGATTTAAATGACTATAGACGCACTGTTGAGAGAGATGATGTAAAGTGAGTTTCCTGCAATGTAGGACATATTTGATAACACTTTATAACATGAATGCAGCTGCCAAACAATCCTCATACAGCATTGATTTACATGACACATTTTTATAAGTGGATTGTATTTTCAGTTTTTTTAATATATTTTTTTGGCACTTGTCAGGGACTAGCACTGCTGACTAGCAACATAAAAACACATTAAAGTTAATCGGAAAAATCACTTAAGAATAGATGGATCTAAAATGATTATGCTTGTCAATGAATGAAAGAGATATATAAATATAATGTGTAGCAAGAATTGACACATTTAAAAGAAATACATCAGTTTCATATTTGGATATTTTAATTACTAGAAAAAGGTTGTTAAATGGTAATCTAACAACCAAGCTTTCTGATAAATGTAACGACTCTAACTTTTCAAAGACAATCATCATGCAACTTAATTTCCTTTATTTATGCAGCAATATACCTATTTACACCTGAATAGAGGGGTTATATCTTTCAGTTGATTTAACTACAACACGATTTGCAGAGACTTTTTTTCCTGCATGTTTTGGTCAAAATATATTCAGCTACATATACCTGGGTACTAAGTACAACCTAAACAGATTAGGTGACAGATACCTGACAAAGCAACTGTTATAACACTAATTCATTGTATTTACAATTTGAGTCCATTACAGTTGTTAAATTGAGGTACAGGCGAGATATCTCTACTCATCATTACAAAGTCTAAGACGTAAAATGTCATTTGAGGGGGGTCCAATTTCATGATTCATCAAAGCCTATGTATTTGCACTTTAAACCTAGATTTCATTTACTGGGTGTGTAGTGTGAATTCTGTGGTAACTGTTTCAACCTTAAAGTACCTTTTTCCTTAGACAGATAATTTGTTTTGGCTAGGTTTTCTTGGTCAAAGATTGTAAAATTTAACAACCCTTCAAAGATAGGAGTGGGATACAGAAATGATTGGGATATTAAAATATGTACCTTGTTTTGAAATGTAATCTTTTGTAATTGTTTTACCTTCTAGCTGAAAACATCTTTAGATTGCTGTAGTATATGGCAACTTGCAAGGCTTCCAGTTTGTAAGGGGTAGCTACTGTATTCTGACATCTTTGATTTCATTCTAGGATTTCTGCCTTGACCTAGATAAGATGGATGCTGAGAGTGGGGGGTCAGCCCTCTCTAGTCCGTCTGACGTCACCATGTCTAACGAAGCAAGTCCCCAGGCCTCCAAAATACAGGAGATCAAAGGTATGTACATGGTGTATTAGTTAGAATAATGAAAAAAAGAACAGCTACAGTAAAGCATGATTATTCAAAAAATGCTTATAATGAAGTTACACTTGCAGGAAAGTGATTTTCATTCCCTAATTAACTTTTATTTATAATAAAAAATTTTACTTCTTTTGAACTGAAGCAAAATTCTGTTTCACTGCACTGTAAGGTAAATAGATTGAAGAGAATGAGAAAGAACCAAAACAATGATAGATTTAAGGTCTATTTAGGGCCAAATTAAAAAAGAATTAAATAAAGAACTGACTTTTAATGGAGTACATTGTGCATGTGTGTATTGATAATAAGAATTCTAATGGGTAGATTATTTACATGGGTCTAAAACTCTGTAATTAAAATGTGCAACAATGCAATTTTTTTTTTTTAAGTTTATTTATAATTCTTTTGATTTTATTTTTTAAAATTAACATATGTAAACCAACCACAACAGTAAAAAAGATTGATTTTAAAAAAAACAACAGGAAAATATAGATATCATTGACATAAATTTCATCATTTTTGGGAAGTGAACTGACTCTAAAATAAATATGTTTCCAGGGTTTTGGAAATAAATTTGTCCTGATTCATGAAACACTAACGAAGAGGAATGGGTGTCATATGGCAATAAACTAGGAATGTCAAATGAATAAAAATGATTTTTTTTTAAGCTTCAAATCATTTGATTGATCAGTGTTTGTGATTTAACATTTGTTGAAAAAGAAATATAAAATCTAAATGAGTGATGCATTATAGAAGTCACATGACCTAATCTGAAGAAAAAGGTGTTTGTACAATATAAAAAAGTAACTTAGTGCACTTAGTAAAATACTTCCCTGTCGTACGTTTCCTCATCTTGGGCCTCCATCAATGTGTCATTCTCATTCTTATAACAGTTAGACTGGAGGATTTCATTGAAGCAGCCTTGATCTGGTGAGACCAGTTGTACATGGAAGTTAACGCATAAGGGAGTTCTAACTGGTCAAAATGTGCTCACTTTTTGTCTTCTTTTGCAGAGGAGGTCATGTACAGTTTTGAATATGGAAATTTTAAGCCAGCTCATTTCTCATCAAGTTCAGAACCTGAGGAAAACATGGATTTTGTCTCGCAGAGTTCCCTAAAAGTTGACCCCTCCCCAAAACATTGCATCAGTGACCTGGACCGTATAACTGGACCCTGTAGCAGTAGTACTGATGTTGTCATAGCGACGAGCCCTACCTCGAGTAGTATGGACTCGTGTCAGGCGAGCCCGGACTCGGCCATGCAGAGATCTCCCTCCTCCTCCACGCCCCTCCTACCCCCCTGTCGAGTCTGTGGGGAGAGGGCCTCGGGGTTCCATTACGGGGTCAACACCTGTGAGGCCTGTAAGGTGAGTCTTGTTTTTAAGTTCTTCAAGCAAAAAAATTGTGAATTTGTAAAATGTTTTGTTATTGTTTTGTCAATAATCAAGAGTACATGTGTTTCTCTATTCCATATCCTGGTTGTAAAAGATCTTTAACTAAATAGTATTGCTCAAACGGACAAAAATGCAGACTTTATTAACATTGACTTCACTCTGCTGCCCCCAAAATGTGGTGAATGAGAATGGGAAGTATAGACATAGCACTGACTTATAAGTATATAACACGCATGAGATGAAACTGGTATTGGTTTTGTTGAATTTATAGTTTTACGAAGGTGAAAATTCTTGATTAAATTTGACAACTCTACCAGTTTAGATAAAATAACCTGCACAATTATTTAGTTCTGAATCAGACCAGTAAGATATTGACCATCTGTTGTATGTGGACAGTTTATAAAAATTTAGGCTTCGATCTTGTATAGTTCTGGTTTAATTCAATGGACCATGATGCACATGCAAAGAGACAACAGGAATTGAAGAAACAGATTGTTTTAGTTGGATAGGTGATGTTACCCTGGTTACCTCTAAAAATATGACATTGTGTGAATGTTTTAGAATGCTACTCCTTCTATAGTTTTAGTTTGTTTTCTATAAAACTAGGTCAAAAGAGATTACATGAGATGAATAACGTCTTCTGACATATGTTATAATGCATCATTTCATAAACTTTTCCATCATTTATTGATTTATTAAAGTTCAGAAAATATCAGTTAGAAATAATAATTATTATGAAGGCTTAGGTAAAAACATGCACTTTATGTTTTTATTGACTTAATGGTACATATAGAACTCAATCGGTTGAGTTTGGGTGAGGTCCTGCCTTTGAGCATATTGAGTGTAAGTATGACTGACAAGAGTGAGTACCATACAGTTTTGTCATTACCATGACTCTATTGACTGTGAGTGTCTTTTTATGTTCAAAGATTAAATTGGAAGAATGGATTATCTGACATTGGGAGGTCTACGGAAGTTTTCAATGAAGTAAATATTAACACATATCGTGACTTTTTTGCTTTTAATTTTTCCAAATATATCCCAAACACGTAAAGAAATAAGATGAAATAGTTGTTAAAAGAATAAACACCTTGGCACTTTCATTCACAAACCGTCACGGTTCACGGATCTGGGCTGCTTAATTGCTTGTTTTTCTCCCGTGAAGTTTTATGAATGAAATCTAGTAACCTAAATATACGAGTAATGTATTACTACTAGCGTAAAAAAAATATTAGCCGGAACAACATGATAATTTGTTTAGATAAAAATAGTTTAGTAGATTATCGAAAATGCATAAATAGGATTGACATCCCTCTCTTTTTAAGTATTTGCAAATTTCAACCTATACAAAACATATATTACATTTCTTTCAGGCCCCTCTTCCAAAAATGATGGAGTTCGTAGAATTCCTGGTGGACATGGAAGATATTAAGGATTTTAAAACAGCTTCAACTATGACAGATATCATCATGGAAGAAATTGTAGACAATGCTTTAGCAGTGAGTGACTCGTCCAACTCAGCAAGTAGTCCTTCCACAGGTGAAAGGTTACACTGCCCTGATACGCCATGTGGACAAGATTCGAACTATTCTGCAAAACACAGTTCAATCAAAGCTGTTGTTTCCAAAGCCAAAGACCCTGGTTCTAAATCAACATTCCTCCCTCCCTGTCGTGTGTGCGGGGATAATGCGTCTGGATTTCACTATGGAGCTAATACATGTGAAGCTTGCAAGGTAAGGTAGTGTTGAAAAGAAAAGTCTAGCAGGAATTTGATTGGTCTTGCCCATGTTAACGGATATTAGTATCATTATGGTCTTTGCAATCTATATTTTTCTTGATTTTTTTTCATTTCCAGCCGAAATTAAAAATGAAATTTTAGTATTGATCGACCGATATTTTTTCAGCATTCACGTCTTAACCTATAAGTTTCTTGTAGGGTTTCTTCAGAAGGAGTATTGTTAAGGTTCAGCAGAATAAAGAGTCGTATAAATGCACGGGAAAGGGAAGCGGTTGTAACCTTGGACCGGGAAAAAGAAATCCATGTGCGGCCTGTAGATACGCAAGATGTCTGGAAGTGGGAATGTCCATTAACGGTAAGTATTTAAGTGAAAATTACTAAAAATTATTTTATCACACAACAATGTTTGATTTAAAATCATAAGGATAATGTTAATTGTTCTCGTCGCTCTCATTACTGTAAGTTTCTGAATTATTAATAGAGGGTTTCTTATTTATAGACACAATCTTTTGAAATGGAAAGGAAGAAAATAAACAATTACATTTTTTAAAAAAATGTTATAAATCAAATAACATTTATTCGTAGCAATGATTCTTTTTAAACTTAGATGATTTAGTGTATTATTTTTATGTTACTTTTTTTTCTAGGTCAGCATGAAAAGGAAAGCATAGTTTTTCAAAATAATCTCTGTTTCTTTCAGCAATAAAAACAGGTAGATACACGTACGAGAAGAGAACCAAGGACACGGTGGAGGTGAGGAATATGAAGGCGGTGGAGAGCCCCTCCCACCTAGAGACCTACATCAGCGACTCGGAGGTGGACCAGATCATACAGGCACTGAAAGACGTCCTACTGAAGAACTGTCCACAGGCCTACAAAATCTTTGACAGGGAAACTAACCTACACAGACAATGGCAGATCTATGTAAGTCTGCTGGCTTGAATTACTAAACAAATGGAAAATTTCTCCTTGTCATCCCTCGTTCTTGTTTTCAGAAGTCAAATTCGACGTATCCTCTTTACAAAACCATTTTAAACTGGTCTTAAGCGTTTTTTGCAAAAATAGCATGGACAGTATGAATCTTGAGCATATACATTATTAACTATGATAATGTATATTTTATCATCATATCTTTTTTTCAGTTCAAAATTAAAAAAAAATGTTTAATAATATATGTTTCAATCAAAAGAGATAAAAAAAATTGTTTTATTTGAACCTGAATTAACGTTTAAGATTTTTTAAACCTTTAATTTAGAACGACTACAAGGCCAAAGTGGAAATATTTGGTTCAATGTCAGTGATTCCAAAAGATGTGTGGGACGAATTCTACAAAGAAACAGGGATAGACTTGTATGACTGACAAGAGTGAGTACCATACAGTTTTGTCATTACCATGACTCTATTGACTGTGAGTGTCTTTTTATGTTCAAAGATTAAATTGGAAGAATGACATACCTATAAAATAGACTCAGAAAAGACTATATTCAACTGTCAACTGATGCCTTTTTCATTGATGATCAAACAGGATATTGTTTTAGGCCTTTGGTGAGAAGGTTTTATGGATAAATTGTTTTTTATAGAAAAGTTTTGGCAGTAACAAATTCTAACTAGGATTCTATAGTACTGTAGCTTAACTGCTTTTTGTCGGTCAATTTCTTTAACAATTGACCTACTTAAACGTGTTGGCCTCATTTTGTTTTAAGTTGCATAAAGAAATGTGAACTTTATCATTACATCTTACATGACTATGAATATTTAAGGTCAATATGTACATGATCAAAAGTGTGATTTTAATGTAATCTTAGATTAAAAGTAAGTTATAATATGGTAAGATGTCAAAATATTACATTCTGTACAGTTAACTTGTTAATCATGTTAATTGGGAATCTCTAAGTGTCAGTCTGTTTGTCTGTCTGTAGAGTCAGAGTGAAAAATATCTACTTATAATGGCAAAACAGCAAAAGAAACTGCCATAATAGATCATGATAGATAGAGCATGTATGAATTCAGCATTTTTAGCATTAGATTCAAGGGTCTAAAAGATTTTGAGTTGTAAGTGGAATGCTTATTAGTATGTAATGTTTTTACCAATATATTAACTTTAAGGAATATATTTTCTTTTTCTTTAGTACTTTTGAATGAGAAATGAATATTCTTGTCAAGCAGAATATTTCTTGTTCGGTATCCTAACAAGTTACCAGAATTTACTGATGTATGATTTCATTAACAGGGATTTTTTCGGAGAAGTTTAAGGAGACAGACTGAGTATAAATGTGTGAAGAGTGACAAGAGCTGTGTTATCGCCCCAGGGAAGAGAAATGGCTGCCCGCTATGTCGATATAATAAATGTCTGTCTGTGGGAATGTCCAAGGAAGGTAACTCTATATTTCATTCTGAAGTTATTTTTATACAGTAATATAATAATGTGCTCAAGGATTTTTTGTCCCTTTTTATTTTTCACCTTTTCACATTTGCAATTTTTTGTCCAATTTTAAATTTGCCTGTGCATAGCTGTGTTAGAGAGATTTGATAATGCCTCTTTTGATTTTACCCTGTTTTAATTTTGACCATTTGTGGAGAGAGTAAAAGAGTAAAGAATTTCCTTATACAGTATATATTTAATTGCTAGATAAAAAAATAAAATGGATCTCTAATTGTCATTTTCAGACAAAAAAAGTAAATGAATACGTGTAGATAAATTTTTTATTTAAGTATGTTCAATGATGTCAGTGAAGGTCACAGTACATTAAGTGATGATGTTAATTAAATGACCTGTTACAGCTATTAAGACTGGGAGGTACACTCATCAGAAGAGGACCCAGGATATCCGGGAAATCAAGCGGTTACAGAATCAGGTGGAGGTCAAACAGGAAGTGGTGATTCCCGTGGAGAGACCTCCCTCACCGCCGGTGGTGAACGAAGAGTTTGAGAAACTCGCAGACTTTATCCACGGTGCTCAAAAGACAATGTACGGACCAGCTCTGGCCTTCTGGACCAATCCTAAGGCCATTTTAAAAGTGACCTCTGACTATGCAGTAAGTACAACACAAATATCGTGATAACCAACAGGTTATATAAGCTTCTCTCTTGTTGGACACTCTAAAATAGCAAGCAGTCATGTCTCGCTTTTAAACCAGTGAATGTGTGATTTTTCAATGCAATGGAAAAATAATATTAGTATTTCTAGATATACTGTACCACATACCAGCATTGATTTGAATTTTTGTCATGGAAATAAAAGTTTTAAAAGTCTTAAACTTTTGTACTGAAATGATCAAACTATGATGTGGAATAGATCCATGGAGGTAACAATTTTGTTTTGTCCTTTTTAGGAAGCGTTTAAGTTGAAGTCTGAGATGTTTGGAGGTATGAACAATCTGTCTAAGGAGGAATACCTCAACTTCTACCAGCAGACGGGGATAGATGTAGACAATCGCATGTCACTGGTGTCTAACTTCGCCAACACCATGGAGAGGAACATCACCAAGTTTGTCGCCTTCACTAAAATGATTCCGGGATTTAATACACTACCTCTAGAAGACCAAGCCAGTCTGGTCAAATGTAAGTCATTAGTTAGGTTCTAGAAATCAGTCTGAACATTTACAGACCTGTTTTTATTACTTCTCTGGAGCACAAGCATTTTTATCAGGTGGATATTGCAGTTCATTTGAAATTGTGCAGTGATTGTAGTCATCAATAATTAAACTACTGTTTAATTGATCACAATGTACAGTTAACACAATAGTTCGTCTTACTCAAGGTATTAAAACTCCAGTATATGTCAGAACAACAATCACCTATCACCAGCTGTCACAGTTTTTGTTCATAATAAGATAATGTCAGAGATATTACTCTGTCAACTTCTTTAATTTTAAGTTTAAATATCATGATTGGAAATATTTATGATGGCTTTTCATTTTCCATCCCTCTCCAATCAAAATAGAGTGATGTTAATTAACATATCATGCATGAATGCCTGTAAACCTTTTGTCAAGTTTGAGCAACCATTATTATTTTTTCTTTCCAACAGCTTCGAGGTTTGAGTTTTGGATATTCGGCTTTTGGAAGTTTATTGACGTGGAGCGTAGCGTGTTAACGGGACCGGCGATGAGGTGTTACCATTCCACGGAGCTGTGTAACGTCTGGGATAAGGACTTTGTGGCAGCCCTATTTAATTTCGCCCAGACCCTGCATGCTCTACAAATGACAGACATGGAGATTGCTTTAGTCCGCTGTATATGTCTAACTTACACAGGTAAATATATATCAGCCAATTTACTTTTATAACAACAAGTACATGTATTTCATTTCATTATACAGTGTTATATGAGGATAGAATTTGGTTCAAAATAAAAAAAAATGTTGTTGGCACCTTTTGTTTACATGAAGAGTATAAATTAAAATATGTACTTAAAGCTCAAAATAAATATCTTGATTAACTATTGATATCATTAATCTAAGAGATATTCTTGGTCATCTTTATATATCCTTTAACAGGAGAAATCAACTTTAATTTATATCTTAGAGTTGATAATAATTTACTTTATAATTATGATAAATTAACATCTTTTAATTTGTTATGGGACTGTATATTTGCATTAAATTCAATTATTAAATTTTAAAAATTGTAGATCGGTGTGAATTGAAAAGTCCAGCGAAGGTAGAAGAAATCCAGTTGAAAATGATCATGTGCCTTAAGTATTTAGTGGAAAAAAATCATGCAAATTCAGAACATTTTCTGTCCCGAATACTGGACAGGTTAGCAGCCGTCCGAAATCTGACGGATTGGAGCCAGAAAATAGCACAGGAAGTCAAACTTGATTGGCCGATTCTACAGAAACACCCCCTCCTTCTGGAGATGATGTCTATGTGACCCATAATAAAACTGTCTTAGAGTAGCCCCAGGAATTCAGAAAACTGTGAAGGCTGTTTAAATAATTCAGAGTTTGTGCTACTGTGTTCTCTCTCAGTTTTTCATCCATTTCAAACATTCTTAGCCTCATTTTTATACAGTTTATAAAAGGTCTATTTCCAGCATGGACATAAGACGGTGAGTATTATTCATTGGATCTAGATGCACTTACAGTTCAATCCATAGTGGCGTATAAATCATTGTTTGTAATGTGACATGTTGTTTATCTGTTTAAGTTATTTCTGAAGTTCATCTCTACTTACAGCTCAACATGTTTAAGTTTGATATCATTTCCGCAGAATACTCCATCACTTTGTATGAAGATATTCTGTAGGAGATTGTTTTAGCATTGTACTGACAGGGTAATGTTTCTATCTAGGTATATACAGTGTTGATATTTGATTGTTTCACCAGTTTTTAGATGTTGCAAACTGTGATAACAGTTTTCTTAAGGACTCTTTTTAAAAAAAATTTAACTGTTTTAAGTCTGAGACATAATTTTGTACAATTGAGTTGAAATATTTTATTTTTAACGTGTGTTTACTTATTCTATACTTACCCCTTGATAAGTGTTCAGAGACAATAAACTATTGATCACGAAAAGCTTAAAAGTTATTTTGTCCAACATATAAGAATCAAAAAGGGAGAGTAATGTAACTGCTTAAATTTACAGTGGAATTGGAACTCTTCAGTGTACAGAATATAGAGAGTCCTTATATAAGCATGAGTTTAATTCAAGCTCATTGTAGTTGTGATTGCTTTAAGAAATGCATTAATTAGCGTTTAATCAAACTTTTTTGTAGATTACATGTACATTTTATCTTAGAAGCAGATTTTATTGAGCCTTCCTAGTTAGATGTACATACATGTATTCTCAAGAAATATTTCTGTTTTGTTTCTGAAAATATTTTGTAATATCTATGAATAATTGTTTACTAAAAAGAATTTAATAGCTGTTATATGAAGGGATAGATATTACCAGAGATAAGATATATACATGCCTTTTGCTACAGATATTTTATAGAGCTACTAAGCTTAATTTTTGAAGCTGCAGTATACATATATTGTGTTCTTTGATGGATGTGCGAGTGAAAGAGAAATGCTGGCTGTCATGAACTATGCAAGTTCATTTAATTTCATTCAAGTTTCAGTTTAAATTTCAACTGGAGTTTTAATCAGCTTTACTTAAAGTGTTGTTTTGCAGGAAATGAATTACATTTATAATCAATGTATTGCTTTTATCTCAATGTGAAGCACAGGCGCTTGACATTTTTAACCTTTCTCTTTATAAATAAAGAATTTCACTACTATTATAGTAGGTAAATTTTTTAATTATAAAGGTTAAAAACGTCAAGCACCTGTGATGTGAAGATATATTTTCTGAAGTATATGGATTTTCATTGTTCAGATATCAAATACATGTACCACAAAGTGATCAGAATTTATAAGAAAAAATACAAGTACCTTAATAATAAAATGTAGGTATAGAGCTTATATTTGATAATTAACAAAAAGTGTTACGTTGGTAAGCATGCTGTGATAATCTTTTTGTGGGTGATGAGAGAATTTTGTTGTCACTTTTCACTTTACTATCATCATGTGTTTTATTGTATATATGTTTCCCCTCCCCCAATCAGAATACAGAATAATGAGTGGGTGTATCACATACACAAGATACACACGTATCGTAATGATTCATGGCTACTGTGTAGTGGTTAACAAAGTTATCAATTCTTCTGATTATCTAAGTACAAAAACCATGATTATGTTCAAATTTGAAGAAATCTTTCACAGATGTTTTGATTAAGTCAAACTGAATTCAATTTTTTTTGTCCATTGTAAAACTGTGGTCTGGTTATTAAAGAGTTCAAAACATGATGGTAGTCTTCATTTATTTTAAAGTGTTGAATGCTTATAATAGAACATGATTTAGAAAGGTTTTGTGTTATATGTGGTGGCATTGTTCAGAGACCAGAAAAGAATAAGCCATGGTAAAGTGTTTCTCTGTCCATTTGTAATGCACAATATGAACATTTGTATTGATGAAAATACATTGAATAGTTTATCCAAACCTGAGCTTGATGCAAAGTAAATGGTTAAATCCAAGGTCAATGGCATAGTAAAAAAGGGACTCAATTGATACCAATAAATTCTCACTAGAAATGTGTCATAGCATAAGCTTGCATAAAAATTTCTGGGATAATTTTTTAGAGACTTCATGAGAAAATCACAAATTAGAGAAACTTGAAGACAAAGCCTATAAGGAAACTAGTTTAAAAATGTCAGATGAAATGGATTGGCTCCCCTCAATATATCAACCTCTGATGTTTGATAAAAATATCTTGATTTGTTTCTTTCGAAACTATATAAGTTAAACACAAAATTGAAGATACTGAGGTTAATGTCAAAGGAAAGATCATGGTAGAATGATGATACCTTTGAATAGCTCTTATCAATGTATATTAAGTGTTTTAAGAAATATTGCCTTTGAATGACTCTTATTGGTACATATTAAAAATATCTAATTCTTTGAAATTCTAAATTCTAAAAAAATTCGTAGAAATTTAAGAGCAAAAATAATTGTCTAACAATAAATATTAGTCAGCATTTGACCTAATGATAGGTTGTATTGGCTGATAAGGTTATTGTATGGACCATAGAACTTGCGAAATGATGACTTCAAACGAGTCTGTTGACATTCTGGTTTCATCAACTTGTTGGTTAATAGCTTGCCTCTTTTACAAACTGATCGTACTTAGCTCTTATTGACGCTAGAAAAGTTTGTCATGATGTTTATCTTAAAAATTTGTCAGGTTAACATTTACGTCTTTGTTAAGTAATTATCCAAATATGAAACAGATGTATCAGCATATGATTATCTTGAAAAGTTTCTTTGAAAAAGAGTGACACAAGGACAGATGGAGAGAGAAGAACGGAAGACGGTCACGACAACGACCATACACAGCAGTGTATGCCCCGGAAAAAAATATGGCGGGGCTTAAAACATATGATCTTTTGGTGCATTTGACTAATATAGAATGTGATAAGAAAGTGGTGTTTTATTCTCTGTATATTAACATTTTTTAAAGTTTGGTCTATTATCGCCTTGGCTGAAAAATTTTCAGGTTTACGTTGAATTATACATGTATTTACAATCAAACGCCTTTTTGAATGATAATTTAGATAAAAAATGCAAGTTTCCAATTTGTCTAAGTTTAGACATGTATTACAAATAAAAGATGATATCTAACGAATGTTAACATTTAAAAATTACATTAAAATAATTCAAGAAATCACCTTTTCATTTGAATATGAATCTTTAAAAATGTGCGCTATAAATATTTATATTCAATTAACTGATTAAGGATAGATAATTGTCGACGGATTTTTCCGATCATGACAAGGAGGACACGGCGGATGTGTGCGACTGTGCGGTCGGCGGAAGATGCTCACTCCTCCACGGCACCTGGATATGAGATTGGTAGAGTATTTGCTGGACCTAGAAATATTTTTTTATGAGGCTTAGGAATCCTGTATAGTGTATACATATGCATGTAGATAGAGAAAATTGAACTTAACTTAGTTTTCTGTAACTTTGAAAGTATCAAAGATAGAGATGGAATGTTATAACTAGAGGTACTGTGAGCACTGAACTCACTAAATGATATAATGGCAATGGCTATAATGGCAAAGTCCATGTTTTGCTCTGGGAGACACGAAAAAAGTAAGATCAAAAAGTAGAATAGGAGATGTACGATGGCATTATGTACTAAAGAATATGTGAAAGTATCATTATTAGATTTTTTCAGTGGTTTAAGAGGAGTTGCGGATAAGAGATGGGTGCCCTACAATATTATAGAAGAATCACAGTGTCCATATTTTGCTAAGGGAAACCCGAAATGTGTCCGATCAAAAAGTTAAATAGGAGGGGTTAAATGTAATCAAAAACATGGAGATAACGAACAAAATTCAAGATCAAAAGTCCATAAAACTACACAACATAGACGCAGAGCAAACATGGACCTCAAAAACATCAGATGTGGAATCAGGTGCCATGGAAGATTGAGCATCCCCTGCCGACCGATCACATCCGCCGTGTGCTCCTTGTCATGATCGAAAATAAACGGAAAATCCGTCGTCAATGCAGTGTATAAATAATGGACTAACAATTAGTATGAAAAACGTCAGTCAGCATTTGACTCAATGATAAATTGTATTTGCTGACAAGGTCATTGTAACGACCATATATAGAACATGATGACTTAAAAAGAGCCTGCTGATATTCTTGTTTTATCAACTTGTTAGTCAATAATTTACCTCGTATAAGAAATTGTTCATACATAGAGCATGCTCTTGCGTATCAAATCAAGTGAGATATTCAAACTCCGTATGCAGGTGATGAAGTGATGAAGGCATATTGCTGCATAAGTAAGGGAAGTTGACGAAAGTTAGAGTCATCACGTTTATTATGGAGCTTGGTTGTTAGATTGCCATTAACGTCTTTTCAAGTAATACATCCAAATATTGAACAGACTCTGTAATATCTTTTATCTCAAGCTCACCAGGATATATCGTACCGACATAAGAATAGAAATTACCATTGTTAATTGACAATACGTCGTCGATATATCTAAATGTCGAGTTGAAGGCTACAGCAAGTGTTTTTTTTTCTTTTCATGCATAAGATTTGCAAAAATTCTGCTTCAACTGAATACAAAAATGCGTCTGTTTACATGTATAACGGGGCACAATCTCGGTAACCATGGGAATTCCAATAGATTGTTGAAAGACCTGGTCTCCAAAAACAATTCAAGCATCTTTTTGATGTCAACTTCAGAGTACTTGTATGTACAATCAGAATGATTTTCAACAAAGCAATTTTGCAAATGACCAATGCCAAGGTAAGTAAATTTACGAGTTCCATTATTATTGAAAAAGCAGCTGTCAATGATATCAAAAAGCTTGGACTTTTTTTTATCCTGTGGAATGGTTGTATATAAAGTTGAAAAGTCTTAAGTTTTTAAGCTGTTGATTTTGGTAAAATCTAGTGATTTCAAATTGTTCAAAAGTTCCTTGAAATTTTTAAGTTATAAGCTGTTGATTTTGGTAAAATCTTGTGATTTCAAATTGTTCAAAAGTTCCATGTAATTCTAAAGTATCCACATCTGAATTATATCACTTTTTGAACAGTACTCTTGAAGTTTCTTCTTCACTACTGTTAATACCTTAGGGAGAAATAAAGAAAGAGGCTTGGTTGAACATTTACTGGAACCCGCAATGTATCTTTGTAAGGATTCTTATTTTTCGGATTCCATTATACATATGGTAGTTCAAATTCATTTTGGTTCTTTAGGATATTAAAAATATTCAAAACTGACATAAGATTTTGAGAAATTTCTTCCTAACGTCGACGTCTCTGTGTATAGTTAAAAAATCCCATCACTTTACATCGTTACACTGTGGACTGGAAAGATTTCTTAAAAACACCATCGCCATTGTCATTACATCCATAAGGAAAGGTTGTCCCTACTTCTCAGGCACGTAGTATCCGGGGGGCCATGGGGGGGGGGGGGCC
>PRKT01000050.1:903782-1062507 GCA_003671525.1 Saccostrea glomerata
TTTCTCAGGTTGGCCCCCCCCCACTTTCAAAAACGATGCTACCTGCCTGCTTCTCTTAACCAAAATTATTCTCGTTGTCTACGGAAAGGTGTACTCAGTGATGTTTTTCGTTGTCTACGGAAAGGTGATGTACTGTTTGTGTGGTGATTACAAAGATTCTGTGAAAGTTTCCTTAAATTTCATTCAGTGGTATAAGAGGAGTTGTGGATAAAAGATCGGTACCCCAAAGCGTAACGGACGGACGGACAGACATTCCGATCACTACATACCTTCCCACTTTTCAAGTTGGGGTTATAAAAAGAGGTCCTACATACAAAGACGATTCATTCGATTTAACAGAAATCAATTTTCTTCATTTTATAATCAGCATGTTTTGTACCCGCGGAGCACACTTAACGGCAATGTAACGTCAAAACATACATGTAGCGTCGAGAATTTCTAAAAAAAAAAAAATGCTATCTCTATACATTTCACATGCTTTGATCAAATGCCCACTCATTAAATTCTTTTTCTAATACAGGGTGTTTCACAATATATGTCACACATCTAAATGGGAATAATCTGAATATTGAGCATGATAACAAAAATACCAAAACACTATAGGAAATCAAATAGATCTAAAATTATGATATTGCAAAGTATCGGGAAAATAATAATAAACCATGAAGTAACTGATGATATAATCAGTGACCTCATAATGTCAGCTTTTCTCAAAATGGAGTACAACTTTGTAAACTTTAATTATAAGAACGATATCCTGAGTATTGTACAGGGTATGATGATAATATATATTTAGACCACAAATTGTTGTCTAGTTTTCATATATTAAGAATAATAAGAGAGTCTGAACTAAATTTTAATGTTAAGATGAAAGACGGCTAAATCCTGCCCCCCCCCCCCCCAAAGAAAAAGAAACAAAAAGAGATGAGAACAATATCAAAGTGAAATCAATCATTGAGAATACCTCATGAAAGTTAGATCTGAGTTTTGGAAAATGGATTGTAACAATGCCGGTTAGTGCATCAAGTGTATTTAGAAATCTTAAATTTGAGTTGTTTGTCTGCATGTAAGATTTCAGCATTTAAAGCCAGTTGACTTTCAGAGCTGGTTCAAGTTTGCAAGATTGACTGAAAGGAAGAGTGAAAGAAGTGGACACCAGTTAACACATGCCGATAGTTCTGAAACGACACATTTATTTATATGCAACTTTGAATAAAAAAAGATATGTATTTTGAGGATTCTAAAAAGCCAGATATAAAACAAGAAAAGTCTCAAGTATCCTGTGAAACTTACAAAACAGTGGTCAGAAATTTCCAAGCATTAGTCTCATAAGTTATGTAGGATGTAATGTTGGGAAACACATGGGAAATAACATTTTTAGGATTTGTTGCCATAGTAACTGAAGTGGGTAATGTTGGGTACTTCTGACCCCAAAAATAATTTTTATTTTATGCTGATTAAAATGATATATAAAATGTATATGTAGCTTTAGTTGTCAATTATCTATCTGTCTTTAGATGTGTGACATATATTGTGAAACACCCTGTACTTCACATATATTTTTTAAGAGTTGCTCTCATTGTATAATTTCCTTTGTTAAAGTTTTAATTTTTTTTATTACCTAACTCTGCTTTCACAGGATACGCAACCCTGAAGCGCATATGTCTTTCCTTGACGTTCCAACTTTTTAAAGTTTTCGTTCAGATTTTTACAATTAAACCGTAGCTTTACAGTTTGTTCTAATCTAATACAGAGTCTCTGTCACTCAGATACTGCCTGTACTATTTGTACACACATGAAAAACACGCCTGTGACATATTTTCTTGATTCCTCCAACATTTTTAGAGTTTATTCAGTTTTTCCTGAGTAAAACACAAAATTGCATCGTTATCAGCTGCTCCTTGACGTTCTAAAACGTCATCGTTTTTGTCGTTTTTAATAACAACTACCTATCTTCTCAAGTTGACTTCTTTCCAACAAAGCAAAATATAAAGCCATTGGTATCGATGTAACAATTCTTAGTTTGAATTTTTAGGTTGTTTTCCTTTTTAAATTGCTCCATTTTATAGAGAATATGACTACAGACATTATATAGTGTATTGTCCTTAACTTATTAAATTTTGACCTGCTCCGCGATCCGATTTTTGCATTTTTAAAATCTGGATAAGTTTTGAATAAATCGGAATATGTTGAAAAAATTAATACAAATCATTTGGATTTGTTGTAAAAATATTTCTTCTAAATTTGGAAAACATATGATGTCAAATAAAAAAGATATGACAGTTGTCCACGATTTTTTCGAACAACCCTCGTAGAAATCTCGTCTGCTGGAACCAAAATATGTCGTTTATGTACATGTATGTAGTCTTTCTAATGGGATTCTTTTCTCGCCTCGGATTTAGAGAAAAGTGAAGCATGGATGGTTAACATATAACCTTCACTTTCTGTCACCATTCTTTGATATATATTATACTTTGCCCTAAATCTATTTTGACAAAATGAAAACCTATCTTTGAAATAGCAACAGAGCTCAATTTCTATTAAAGTATGCAAGATTTTTGCATGACGGGTATAAATTAAAATAGTTTTTTTTTTAAAAGAAACTAGTGACTTATAATAAAAAAAATTCGCAGGCCAACATGTATTATCATACTTAAATATCCAAGTATGGACTTGCGTCCACCTTTTTAAAATAGTCTTTTTCAAAAAAAAATTCAAGGAAACCATTTAAAGATAATTTAGTGCGAATATAGTGAAGACTATTTGTCTATTGAAGAAAGGCCAAAGTGAGCTAGAAGTAACAACACTTTTACATTGGCACCTAATGCGACGAAAGAATCCCTACAAAATTGATATAAATGTAGTTATTGCTACAGTACAGAAAGTTGCGAGCTAAATAAACAAGTTACTCAAGACATGACGTCCTTAGGATCAATAAAATTTTCACTGCCCATTTCATGAACTAAAATGATTTTACGTGAATCAGTGATTAGTTAGAGATCTAAATACATGTATGTATTAAGAGATAATGAAGTTGATAATTTCCTACACTTTTTGTTATTATCTGTAGACGTGAAAACTGATACCTTCCGCTTCAAAGCGACATAACCCATGACTGAGTTTTACAAATGTCCTAAGATAGATCTTACGATCATCTTTTAAACATCTGACTTATGACAATCATAAGATTTGTCACTACTGTTTCACAAAACTCTTCAGTGTTAGAAATCTAACGACAAATCTTAAGACGAATATCATTCTTCAATTCCACAAGATTTTTTTCATATATGTTTGTACGAAGTTTAGTTGCCTTTCCTTAATTTTGCAGATATACCCCGAAAAAAAACCCATTAATTTTATTGCATCAACTTTAATGTGATAAGGGTGTATTTGTGTATGTTGTGTCAAAAAATTAAATTTGAATTAATTTCATCACCATAAAAAATAAATTCGTTTAAATGTCTTCATGCTCAGAAAATAGTAGTTCCTGACGACATTTATGAAATTTTCTTTTAATTAAAGCTACTAGAATATCTGAACCTTTGCAATTTCTAAATGATTATAGCAATGAATCCTTTTGAAACATCAAATCATGTTCAAAGTTCGTTCATAAAATTCAATGAGGTGTCTTAAAAACGCTTTAACTACTGCAATAAAATAACAATGCAAGTAGCTGAATAAGAAACGAAAAAACAATTTCCAATTGAAATTTTATAATTCTAATACTGTTAAGAAAGAATGAAGAAAGCATGTACATACAGCATCAAATGTTACAGCAGGATTTTCATACAAATCACACAATCCGGTTGATTAATGAGGGATACCCCAAGAATAAAATCATTTGATTTTCATCTAATTTTGTACCACTGAATGTACTGTTTACTTCCAAATTTCTAAGAAAAATAAAAATCACCATAACGTTACAAAATGAATTAAAGTAAAACGTCTAAAAATTGCAGTGTAGCTACATATGTTTTTTTTTTTTTTACTTTCATGGACTTATCTAATCCATAAAGATGCACATACTTCGTATTTCTGTTGATTAAAAAGATGTTAATTTAGCCTATCAATAAATAAACTACATGTGTCTTGAACACAGGATCTGGAATTACTTATTTTTAAAAAATGCTTACGTTAGCAATGTTTTTGGTCATAGTTATTGTGATATTCTTGCGGGGTATGAAATTCAAATGAAACAATTTTATATTAAATAATTGAAAAAAAAACAAAGATTATTTAGTGTGAATATAGTGAAGACTATTTCTCTATTGAGGAAAGGCAAAGGTGAGCTAAAAGAAACAACACATTTACATTGGCACATAGTGGGACGAAAGAATCCCTACAAAATTAATATAAATGTAGTTATTGCTACAGTACAGAAAGTTTCAATCTTAGATAAACAAGTTACTCAAGACATGGCGTCCTTAGGATCAATAAAATTTTCACTGCCCATTTCATGAACTAAATAATTTTACATGAATCAGTGATTAGTTAGAAAGTCATACGTGGAAGAGATCTAATTATGTATTAAGAGGCAATGAAGTTGATAATTTCCTACACTTTTTGTTATTATCTGTCGACGTGAAAACTGATATACATGTTCCTTTTCAAAGCTACATAACCCAGGTTGGCACTAGGATTTTGTTCACTAGTGATGGCTGTTAAAACGTAATTAGCCTTTTACTGCAGTTTTCAGTATTTGATAAGTATACATGTAATATAATCTTAATGCAAGGCATAATTAAAGTATGACTTATGAATATATGAATATAAAACCTACAAAGAAATTCCTATAATAAGTTTTCTTATTTTAAGGACAGATGATACAAACAAATTTTTTCTTTGAAAAAGATTTAATATCATGTCACAAGTTCAGAAATGTGGGTGGTTCTTAGAATTTTTTCTCCTAAGAACTGGAATATGAAAAAGACTTGGAAAATATTAGTAATATTTCAATGAAAAAACAAATATAGACAATTCACATTCAGTAAAGGTTTACAGGTGAAAACAAATTTCAGAATATGTTAACATGGTGATAGAAGTGTAATAAAAACTTTAGAAAAATATACCAAGCCAGGTGAATTTTATTAGGAAAAGCTAAATGGTAAAAATCAGCCTATGTGATATTGCTAATTTTTTGTCATTTTGATCTTCCTCTTAAAATTCGCCTGGCTAGGTATATTTTTATAAAGTTAATATTTCACTCTTAGCGCCAAGATAACATCTTCTGAAATTTGTTTTCACCTGTAAACCTTTACTGATTGTGATTTGTCTATATTATTTTTTTTATTGAAATATTACTATTATTTTCCATGTCTATTTCATTTTCCAGTTCTTCAGAGAAAAAATTCTAAGAACCATCCACTTTTCTGAACTTGTGACATGATGAATTTGTAAAAAAGAAAATTCATAAAACAGATTATTGCAGATTTTTTTTTATTTGAAAATTCGTATGAAAAAAAAAACAAAAACAAAACAACAGATTATTGCATATTTTTTAAAGTAAATTATATATTCTTTTTCAAATTGGCCTGATATAGTGCATTATTTATTCGTGGTTAAAACAATTATTTTTTACTCTTGATTTTATATTTAAATACATTCCTTCTGAATGGCGTAAAAGTGGCTTAAGGTATGTATGTATTAAGAAATAAAACGCAATAGTTACTGCTATATATTATTGTTAAAAAAGAATGGTTGTTAAAATTCAAAATCATAATTTTTCTGTGTATTTTAATTCTTTAAAGGGGCCTGGACACAGTTTCAACTGATTTTAAAAAAACCAATTTTATTGTTTACAATTCCTACCTTAGGCATCATCTATTGAATATCAAAAATTTGAACATCATTTGTTGATTAACAAACAAGATATAGAAGCTTAAAGTTAAAGCTTGTGCCTTGTTTTGTTTATATTAAGAAAATATTATAATATCATATTTATAACAAAATGAAGTTCAGCAAATCAATAGTAACTGTTGAATCGTATTTAAAATTAACTTTATTTGAAATTATCTACTTTGAACGAACATACCGGTATATCAGTATATTAACCTGTGTAAACAAAACCAGACACTAGCCTTGTTTACATAACAAAGGTTTGGAGCTCTAAATCCGTCTTGTGTCTGGACAATTGGCGTTCAAATTTTTGATGATCATTAGAAAGACCCTAGTTAATTTTTTTCAAAAATTGAAAAATAAATTTTGAAATTTTAGCTGAAACTGAGTCCATGCCCCTTTAAAAGATCGAAACATATGAATAGATGCAACTGAAAAGAGGAAAACAGATTGTTGTTATAAGTATAAATATAATACTAAATAGCTGTTTTTGGAGACCAGGTCTTCCAACTTTCTATTGGAATTCCCATGGTTACCAATATTGCGCCCCGTTCTTAGCAAACCTATTTTTGTATTTATAAGAAGCAAAATTTGTGCAAAATCTTATGCGTGAAAAGAAGAAAACACTTGCTGTGGCCTTCAACTCGACATTTAGATATATCGACAACGTATTGTCAATTAACAATGGTAATTTCCATTCTTATATCGATACGATATATCCTGATGAGCTTGAAATGAAATATACCACAGAGTTAATGGTAATCTAACAACCAAGCTCTATGATAAATGTGATGGTTTTAACTTTTCAATAGTCAACTTCCCTGACTACATGTACCTTCATTACCTGCATACGGAGTTTATATATTTCAGTTTATTCGATACGCAAGAGCATGCTCTACGTATGAACAATTTCTAAAACAAGCAATCTAGTAGCTTTAATTGACAAACAAGTTGATGAACAAGAATTTCAGCATCATTTCATAAGTTCTATGGTCGATACAATGTCTTTGTCAGCAAATACAATTCATCATTGAGTCAAATGCTGACTGACGTTTTTCATACTTTTTGTTAGTCCATTATTTATACACTGAATTGTCAACAAAGTTTTCCATTATTTCCCTATCATGACAAGGAGCACACGGCGTGTTTGACCGGTCGGCAGGGGATGCTCACTCCTCCGTGGCACCTGATCTCATCTCTGGTGTGTCGGAGGCCGGTGTTTGCTCGGCTCCTATTAATTTTGTATTGTTTAACGGACTTTTGATCTTGAATACTCGTTATCTCTATATGTTGCACTGATGCTCAACTAAACATAATAAGTTTGACGAACATTTAACTAGTATCAAAAGACTAATGTTGAGCTAAAGAAAATATTTAAATTGCTATTATTTGTATTTTTGTTAATTTACTAATTACAGTGTATATGTCCGTTCATGAATTTTTTTTTTTGGGGGGGGGGTGTATTCATCCAAATACTTGTGAGTATTATTTAAAATTTAAGTTGATAAAGGGTAGTTATGGGCATATTTAGCATTCTGCTTATCCCCCTCCTTCTTCTTTTTCTTCTTCTTAAAAAGTTAATTCCTCATTGGTAACACATTAACTACGTATACGTTACAATCCTACAAAGCCCCACACTTGTGTAAACCTCCCTACTGAACAGTTCCCCCATCATTAGTCTATTCCGACACGTTATATCATCCTAACCACTTTTGATCTTATATCCCTCCATTCCTAATGATGAAAAAACACAACTTTCTCAAATGAACCCTCCCCGGCGACTCTGCTCGATTCCTGGAATGCCTGCTCGTCTACAGTAATATTGTACCAACTGTAACACGCCGAACCGCTATAAACGGTACATTTATCTGTCATACGCTTCTGTCAGCTGCTAATTGTCTGCTTAATATAGACATATCCCTACCACCGAGGTATGTATGTAGACATTGTGCGAGATATGAGTAAATCTGGATCACAAACACGCTGATAACAGTTTATAGCCTGGGTCAAACTGTCAAGGATTAAAAATTACACTGGACAGTCAAACAAGTTGTAGATACCAAATAAGCAAAGAGGATTTCTTTATTAGGAAAACGGAAAATAAATTGTAGTTTGTTTTAGAATTGATTGAAATTTAGAACAAAATAGAAAATGTCAAACATTTGCAATAATGAAGTATTCATAGAAACTATATGGAAAAATAGTTAATACTTTATAGTTATCTCTATCATCATGCGATAAAGTATATTTCCGCTAAAATGTTCGAAAATTATTTAAATAAATTGCATGATATCCGAATCTGAATTTTAAAGAGCTAATTTCACTTTATGATTAAGATGGCCCTGTCCTTAAATCAATTAATAAACTATCACCCTCTTTCTCATTTAATATATGAAAATAAAGTAAAGACCTAGCACTTTCATTTCCTATAACAAAATTTTGAGAATCAAGTTTGGAAAACAGGCTTTAAGAAAATGCAATGTTCTTGATTTGAATTTTGCAGAAACGCGCATTTAATTACCCTCAGCAAAGAAGTAAAATATGAGCCCGACTCATGATCCAAAAATTAAAACATGTATTTTAATCTTCATAAGAAGACCATTAACCCCCTTCCCCGCAGTCACGCTTTATAACGCACATACCAGTTCCTATTTCTGACGCAAAATCACGCATTTAACGTTTCCCCGCAATCACGCATTTTCACGCACTTTAAAAAGTTCATTGAATCTTCAATCTATTGCCAATTTCCAACTATTTCTTATTTGCTTGATTTCATAAAATAAGAAAAAAAATATTTTCTAATTAAAATATTACGTCATGATATTATTTACGCTAAACTTTAGAGAAACTTGTACCCTGCTAGAAAGTGCTTGCGGGGAAATGGTAACATATTTCTATGACTTGAGGATTCAGTTTATTTTGCATAACAATTTTGTAAGTTGTAAAGTGTTAATTATGTAATTGCATATTAAATTGCTCATTTAATAACACAAGACTCGAACAAAATAACGTTTTCTTGAGATCAGGAAGATGTCAAAGAACACAATTCCATAGATACATGGTCACCAACGGTCCAAGTGATAAATACTGCATTTTCAACCTAAACTGAGCGTTTTGATTTTTCAGAAATTTTCAGAGCCTGTTAGACCGTAATTGGCTCTTTCTCTTAAATATATTGTGTGTTTGGAATTAAATCTTGGTTTAGTTTACTAACGATCTACCGGTATTTTCCGCACATGATTTCTTTCAATTTTTTTATCATAGATTTTTTATATTATTTCGTACGGAAGCCCATTAGTGCCAACCTCTATATATAAAGAAAAAGCGATATATATAAAGCAAATTTCGATATATAAAGGATATGCAATAAATATAAACAAAACCTGTATATATATAAAGGAAATGCGATATATATAAACAAAACTTGGATATATATAAAGGAAATGCGATATATATATATAAACGAAACCTGGATATATATATAAAGGAAATGCGATATATATAAACAAAACTTCGATATATATAAAGAGAAATGCGATATAAATAAAGAGAAAATTTTCCACTGCGTGACCTGTAGCGCTCGGCTGTCCATAAAGATTATATAAAGATTAACTCTTAGCGGGGGGAAATCAGTTACAGTACTCATGTCATTCTCAGAATCGGCAAAATGTTTCTATTTAATAGTGTTTATTTGTTTGTACATGCATATATCAATGAACTGTAACTGTAACATTACTTAAAATAATGCACTTAATTGAGAAGAAGAGCAATTGAATGGATTAATTGAATACATTCATGAAATAAGTATAATTATGTGTTACATTAGAAGATTAAATCTAAAGTTTAAACTTATCTTGATAATTTTTATAGATAAGTTTAAACTTTAACACATGCATCGTTTTTTCTGTGTTTTTATTTGATTTACATGTATTTTGATCCACTTCGTTAATTTTTACAACCCAACCTTGTTTTTTTTTGTTTTGATTTTTGTTTTTTTACCAAACTTACTACCTTTGGTTTCACAACCGAGAATTTATGAAAATAATGTTAAACGTGGAGTCTTCACAATTCTTTTAATGCCCTAGTTCAAATTTATTTAAACTCATTATGAAAATAATTTACTAATATGCTCATTGATTATATATGTATAAAAAAAGAATCGGAATGGGAGAGATGGAGGTATCCACTTCCTTTTAATATAAGGGAAGAAAGCGACATGTATATTACCGTAATAATTTAGGGTCTTTTGGTATGAAAAAAATCAAGTTTTAGTGAATAAATAAAAAGAAACGAAATAGTGCATGCACACTTACATAATTAAACTGCGGATTTTTCTCCCACGTCGTAAATTAATTCGATTTGAAATCCTCCATAAATTATGTAAAAAACATAGTAAACTTATAAAACATGATAAAACACTTGTATTTTTGCACTGAATTATATTTCGATTGAAAAAGACCCATTTAGTGCTATGTAATAAACATTTTAAGCAGAAAAGTCTCTCATTGGTGTCATTCTGCCCAACACGTCTGAAATGTAAGAAGAGCAGCAGTTTTTTTAGCTTTAGTTTTAATCGTCATAATAATGAATGAAACACGCTGGACCGGGAGCTGCTTATCATATGTTAGCGAAGTCTCTGTTGTAATGAAGGTCATTAAACATGTTAAAGGTCAGGCGATGGAAATTTTTCTCTTAAAATATATCGAAGTTTTGTTTATGTATATCGCATTTCGTTTATATATATCGAGGTTTTCTTTATATATATCGAGGTTTCCTTTATATATATCGAGGTTTTCTTTATATATATCGAGGTTTTCTTTATATATATCGCATTTCCTTTATATATAGAGGTTTGCTTTTATATATCGCTTTTCCTTTATATATACAGGTTGGCACTAATGGGCTTCCGTAATTTCGTTATAAACTTAAAGAGAAAAACTAGAATTCTTAATGTTTAATACAAATAGCACTTCAAAATTTTTACTAGTTTGATATTTTGGGATTTGGAATCGAGAAAAACAATTTAAGTCCTCCTTTAAGATGTAAAATGTTTATTTATCATAGTAAAAATCAGAGATCAATAAATTAGATGTTTAATTGAGAAAGTGTCCAATATTTTTTTTTTTCAGAATAAATGCATCAAAATCATGTCAGTTTTATAATTTTAAATATTGCCCAAAAATAAAAATGAATTTGAATTATTATATCTACATTGGTTTTCGAAACTTCATTAAAAAATCCTAAGAAGTAAAGCTGCACAGCGGGTTTCTTCAGGAAATGTTCTACCAACCTTTTTTTCTTCTCTCTTCACTAACATATTAACAGTAGCGATGGAGAAACGTCAAGCATACTGAACTTCTGTGTTTCTAATTGACAATATTTATGTTTATTTTGGAGAGACCTGGGGTCCGTGGGGTTCGATGGATACCACTTTAATCCTTTTATAATCGCAGATATATTTTATATTCTTATGAAGCAAAATTTGTTCAAGATTTCGTACGCGAAAAGAAGAAAACACTTGTTCTTACTTCCATCTCGACATTTAGATATAATCGACGACAAATTTTTAATAAACAATCATTATGGTTATTTCAATTCTTATGTCGATTCTGTTATCCTGGTTAGCTTGAAATAAAAGATACCGCAGAGTCTGACATGTCTGTTTTATGTTATTTAGATATTTTACCAGAAAAAGACGATAATGCCAAGCTTTATGATAAACATGATGACTTTAACTTTTCCATCGTCAACTTACATTTACTTATGCAGCAATATACCTTTATCATCTATATGCGGGATTCATATTTCTCGGCTGGTTCGATTTGCAAGAGCATGTCCTACGTATGAACAGATTCTAAAATGAGGTAGACAAACAAGTTGATGAAATGAAAATATTAACAGTCTCGTTTAAAGTCATCTTTTTGTGAGTTCTATGGTCGATACAATGACTTTTTCAGCAAATACAATTTATCATTAAATCAAATGCTGACTGATTTTTCATACAAAATTAACCATGATTTACACATTGAAATATTGCTTAATATTTCCGATGTGACCCGTCGGCAGGGGCTGCTCACTCCTCTATGGCTCTTGATCCCACCTCTAATGTTTTATAGGTTCGTCCATGAACTATATTTTCGATTTTAAAAACATTTTCAAAATAGAGCAGCTTATTTTTTTTCAGTGTTCACTCCTCCATGGCACAAGTTCCCACCTCTGATGTATAAGAGGACCTTGCTTGTTCCGGTCCTGTGTTGTATTGTTTTATGGACTTTTGATCTAGCTCGAATACTGTTCTTTATCTCCTTATATTCCATTAAACATGGAGTATACACTGTCAGATATGTAGGGAACATTGTAGAATTTAGTATTCCGTAACATAGGTAGTACGAATAAGTTAGGCCTACAATAAAATTAAAATATTCCGAAATATTGTTCAGGTTAAATATGATTCAACAGTACGTTCTCAAATTTAAAAAAAGATGTGTTTATTTCTATTTAAGATTTTTTTAAAAAAACATTTACATCTACATATTTTCCTCTTGAGAGAAAAAAATAAATATGGGCGATTTAACTCTTTTATACAAACATTTCACAGGTGTATTAAGTTAACATTTAATTATGAAGAGTTTGAAGTGAACTTGGTGAGAAACAACGTTGTTGTCTAAATAGATACACGCGCGTTGTACTTATTTTTTTCTTTTTATACTAACATTCTCTACTTAAGAGTTCTGTGAAATTTAAAACCATGACCTTATATGACAAAACTCTGTGGTATGTTCAAATGATAATTCGATTTTTTCTAACTTTTCTTAAACAGTTTGATCAGATATTTAAAATCTTTGCGGGGAATCAAAAGTATCAAAATTCCATTCCTCTCATTGCCCCCTATTCCCCGTTTTCTTTTAAGTTACATGTAAAGGACAAATAAAGTATCATTTAAAACAATGACAAACTTAATAGAGATGTTCCCTTTAAAGAAATTATAAGTGTTAATAATCCCCTGTCCATAACAGAAATATAAATGGTTTTAATTCTCTTTACAGACTTGGCGAACTTCAAAGTCCTGTTACCTTTTCCACTCTACCTGTAGCATTTGTCATCTTGGCCGACATTTCCCAGAGGTTCGGAGCTAAACATTAAAGATTATTTAAGCTGTATTCTCCATTAAAGAACAGGAGGCCTCTTGTGATAGCCCAGAAAGACAAAGTGATGTATAACTCTCAAGAATTTTTCTTTTGAGTGTTTCTCATTATGCATCAAAGAAAAGAAATGATTGAGAAAGTTAATAGATGACTAAATATTAATTCACACGCAATATGAAATGAGATTTTTGTTCTTTGCATTAAGGGTAATATAATTTAATTTTGAATAACAAATAATATAGTAAATTATAAACATTTATCTTTATGATGCCTCAATTCAAACGAACTAGTGTTGTGCTTTTTTTTTTTTTAATTGATATAATTGATATTTACTACTGAAAATAATTATGTTTGTTTCAAAAATATATTAACATTAATTTATAAATCAATCATTTAATCAACGCTGAGGAAAATTCATTAAAAAAAAGGAGAGGGAGGGGAAAAAATAAAAAAAAATAAATGTCTTTGTTAAATTTGTTCTTTCTTTTATGATGCATTTTTTTTAAATATAATACTCTCTTAACATATAACACAACTCTTTTGGTATTTTTGGGTAAAATATAAGATATAACAGAATTTCAATAATTCCAGAAACATATTCATTAAATCTGAAATGAATATTTTAAATATAATATCCTGATTGGAATTAATTTTTAATGTTGCGGGCTGCTACGATTCATATTATACTAAATTAACAAAAACATATTGCTTTTCTTTTTCACGATGAACCAAAGTTTTCCAACAAACTGTTGAGAATTTCGTTTTGATTTATTCTAAAACATTGGAATAATAACATGCAATTAAATTTAAAGCCATTTAAGCTGCAATTTTGGTGTCTGAATTTTTTGTTGCAAAATTATAATTTACTTTTTCAAGGACAGAGAAAAAGATTATCTATAAACTTTTATTGCTCATATTTGCAATGGAAGAATTATTTATAAGCTTTGTTTGAAGCAAACTCACATTATTGTCGTCCTGTACAATATTGATTTCTTCAATGATCCTATATATTTGATTGTACATAAGTCTTTCTTCTGAAAATACACAGAATTTTTTTTAGCTATGTATTAGTAAGTGGTTGATCAATGGTGATTTTTTTCTGAAACACCTAGTATTTCACCATTTGCTTTGTTTATGTATTGAAATATTTTGACAAAAGAAGAGGAATTCACGTAAGGAGAGAGTGTGTAGGCCAAGTAAACTTATATTCACATATCAAAGAAGGCTTGAATATTTGCTTAGCAAAACACAACTATAAGTGAAGAAAAAATTGGTATAGTCTTATCCTTACCAGCACTTTCCCCTA
Source organism: Saccostrea glomerata (assembly GCA_003671525.1). Classification (NCBI taxonomy): domain Eukaryota; kingdom Metazoa; phylum Mollusca; class Bivalvia; order Ostreida; family Ostreidae; genus Saccostrea; species Saccostrea glomerata. The sequence continues at coordinate 918,069 of PRKT01000050.1, forward strand.
TCGATGTTTTAAGCATTGTTCACATAAATCTGTAGTGGACAGTTTAATACACAATGTCTTATTTTTTGCAAATCTAAAAAAAAAATTATTTTTCAAGAGCATTAATTTCTTTTAAAAAATCGCAAAAAACCATCATAACATATTGAGATAACAAAATATAACGAACTGTACTCATATGACTTTTTTCATACTAAGTGTTAGTCCATTATTAATATACTGAATTGACGACGGATTTTTCCGTTATTTCCGGATCATAAAAAGTAGCGCAAGGTGGGTGTGACCGGTCGGCAGGGGATGCTCATTCCTCCATGGCACCTGATCCTATCTCTGATTTTAGAGATCCGTGTTTGCTATGCTCTTTTTTTATTTTATGGACTTGACCTTAAATACTGTTCGTTATATCCAAGTGTTTCATTCAAGCTCAAAAGTTTTTAAACAATACAAATTTTGGAGCAGAGTAAAAACGGACCTTTAAAACGACAGACAGGGGTGGAATCAGGTGGCATGGAGGAGTGAGCATCCCCTACCGACATGTCACACTTGCCTTGTGCTACTAGTCATGATTTGTAAATAATAGAACAATCCTTGGACAAATCAGTGTGTAAATAATAATCTAACAATGATCTATCAATTGGTATGAAAAACGTCAGTCAGTATTTAACTTTGATTATTTTAGCTGACAAAGTTATTGTATCGAACGAAATAATGACTTTAAACGAGACTGCTGACATCTTTGTTTCATCAACTTATTGTCAATAACTTACAACGTTTTAGAAATAATACTTAAATAGAGCATGCTCTAGCCTATCAAATCAAAAATAGAGATATAAACCCAGTTTGCACGTGATGAAGGTATATTGCTGCAGAAGTATGGGAAGTTGACGATTGATTTATCTTTTTATTTATTTATTTATTTATTTATTTTGGAAAACAAATATACCAAGCAGAAGATATTTAGAAATTTGATATAATAAAAAAATAAATAAAAGCTACTTTTTACGGTGAAAAGGTAGGGTGCTAGAATTTGATTTTATTTTCCCATCAAATTATCATTATATTATAACAGGAATTTCCGTTATCAAAGGTGTTGAAATTTTTTTCGTTCAAATAATGAATAAAGTTTTCTTCTTCAGATACATTTCAAGAGGGAGAGATTAAATGTGGAGACACTTTTAAAATTTAAAATAATGCCTTCATATAAATTGATTTATCAAAAATTGTAGCAAAATAATCACATTTTTGATATTTATTCTCTTTTTTGATTAGCTCTGTATCCGTATGAATTTTTTGCAGAGTTTTTAATGTTTAAATGTTTTCTTTAAAAATACCTATTTTACAGGGCAGGGAAACTGTTTCCCAGTTCTCATAAATCAGACAGTGGGGTTTTTGGTCTTAACCTTATCAGACATAACTTACTTTCTGAAGACAAGATCTGAATTTTAACGAGAACAATAGCCAGAATTGCCGGGTTATCGAGGGTGCGAGATCACTGCAGTGTGATAAACACAATTCTAATTGGTTATCTGAATAGAAAGGGGTGGGTCATACCTTATCGGGGCTTATATCCCATGTTTACTTTACTCTGTCCTACGTCCATTACACATTCATTCCGTGATATAGCTGTGAATCTATTCTTGACATTTTAAAGTGTCACTGTTTAGTTAGATGTTAGCACGTTGTAAATCCTTGTTTGAGTTTTAGATTTTTGCCTTTTTTATGAGTCTGAGTGCAAATATTTAGTGACCAAATTTGAAATTGATATGAGAACTGTCTAAGGTCCGATACTTGTCTAATGGAACCGGTGAACGTACAGTTAGCTCCCTTGATGCATGATAGTCTCTATGATCTACATGGGGGATACAATTATACATCTTCTTTGTGGGGCCACAGGGAGGAGAGAGCATTTACCTCGCAGCAGACTGAACCCTCCACCACTAGAAGTGAAAACTCGACACGGACTGAAAACAAGAAACAATCCCCAGAAAACCCCGTATCCGCCACTGAAAATACAGGTAAGTTATAATAAATAATTAAATTATGGCTTTTCAAATATACTTATTTTTTTGACTGGAAATGTATTTGGTAAAATAATTTTTCTGTTTTGAAATTATGTGCTCTATGTTTAAAAACGATGGGAAGTAGTTAGTTTGGGGATTTAAATGATATATTATTGTTGATTTGTCATATTGAAGATTTTCAAACCACAATGGATATAAATATATAGAAATACGATTTTTGTATAATGTGTAACTTTTAATAATCATTTCCCTTTTTTTCCACATTTATTTCAATACTTATTTAAAATGGCGGATGATTAAAAAAAACAACTTTAAAATTATTAGCTATGTATCAGCAAAAGAAAATAAACAGTAAATATTTTCTGAGAAAATAAAAATAAAATCTTTACATTTCATCTTTTCATAATAAAACAGCATGAAGAAAAAAAATTAGGTATTTAATTCTTTTGTTTAACATTTTTTCTATCAATATACAGTTTGTAATATCACATAATTTTATATAATTGAAATGTCCGAGAAAGAAAAAAAACTGTCATCATTATTTTAACATTTTTTTATACGATGATTTAAAAAAAAAAACTATTTTGATCATATAATTTCACAAGAAATGTATTAAGAATGTAAAATGAATAAAAATTCAAATGGATATTTGGACAATAATTGAGAATTTAAACTCGTTTCTTTTTATTTTTTTTTTATCATTATTATTATTTAAAAAGTGAATTAAGAATAATAACAAATATGTAATTCGATAAACACACAAATAAAATTTTTATTATTATTTACTGAATTATTAATATTTTATTATTATAAACTGAAAAATACCGCTAATCATTTAACATTACTCATTATCAAAAAAGGTACCTCAATGTTCATGAATGAAGACAAGTGAAGAACAAAGACCCACCCTGTAATGTTAAACCAATGACTTAAGACTACTTCGGGCATGTACAGCAATCAGAGTTAACGGGTTTCTCTGGTAACGGATCAAGAAAATTCCACGTAAATAACTATGGCGTCAATTTATCTTAGAAACCCGTTTTGAATCAATATATTTAGTTCTCCATATGGATATTTTATTAAGTTTATCTGTTTGGTTTGTGATCGACAATATTGTGGAGAATCTTGTGAACAAATATTAGATACATCAGCCTATACACTGTCGTCTGGGTAAATCAATATGGCGGCGTATTTTTTATACTCAATACTATGCAAAGATTGAAGCCCCACTTCAGCAGCAGGACAAATTCCGTGGATACTGTATTATTTGTAAAGTTGTTTGGATTTTTTCATAATGACAGAGAGAAGTAAACGTCAGCGTGGATCAATGATAAGACCGTCATATTGTGTTTAAGTATTTGAGTCATCAAAAACGTAATTCTTGAAAGTTACTCATAAAATACAGAAATGAAATTTTAAAACCGACCCTTTGCTCAACCAATACTTTTCTTTTAACATTAATATAAATTTATTTTTTTCCTTGCTTGATATACGATGTGAAAACGGCAATTATAAATTAAATTGCATTAATGCCTATACAGTATTTCAAAAAGACTAAATATAATTAAGCATCTGTGTTAAGTTAATTTAAAAACAAAAACCTTTCTTCAATTCCTAGATTACTTGAGCAATTTTGCATTCAAGATTTGGTTAAAAAATTATTATTATTATGGTCAACTTATTACTAACTGGGTAACAATTGGAATGACTTACAATGTCAACATTTCGGATCGAAGTATATTCCAGAATCACCTGCATTTTGTGTTTGTCTACCAGCTGATTTGACATGCACGCCCATGCTCCGTGTGTGATTTCTTTCATTTCGTTAAAGCGAAAAAGGCTACTGCTACTTAAAAAGAAATTGATGTTAGAAGACTTTCAACACGTCAATTTTTTTGTAAATAATTAATCTTAAATATACTTTGTAATTCGTCATTTTTTTTTCTAGATCTTCATACAGTAAGGTCAATAACCATTATATTGAAATTGATTACGTACATTTAATATACATAGGACTTACGGTGTGTATGAACAATCAATCCGGGATACCTTCTCCTCTGGTGTAACCGGATCTCCCCCTTTGATGTTTCTAGGAAACCATGCTTGGTTTTTTTCTGTCCTGTTTACGATTTGTTTTGTTTATTTATTTGATGGACGTTGTGTCCTTCTGCCTTCATTTTTACATGCTTTAAATGTTAAATATCAGGAATACACTGAGCAATATACATGTATTATTGCCTTTTTTAGATAAAAGGGTGATGTCATGGGCAGTGATTTATCTAAAAAAAATGAAAATACAATAAAATATGTGAAAAGGACATAAAACATGAACCCTTGATATTCTAGAGGTTGGATCAAGTGCCTCTACGGAGTAAGCTTAGCATCTCCAAAAAATTACTTTAATGTGTATTATAGTCTTATTTAGATATTAAGCAAAGCACAAAATTGTTTTAAGTTTTTTGACATGAAGGATATGGATATACTGGACAGTATACAATATCAAAGTCCATAAAACAATACAAAATAGGAGCAGAACAAACACGGACCTCTAAAACATCAGAGGTGGGGTCAGGTGCCATGGAGGAGTGAGCATCCCCTGCCGACCGGTCACACCCGCCGTGTGCTCCTTGTCATGATCGGGAAATAACGGAAAAATTCGTCATCAAATCAGTGTATAAATAATGGACTTACAATTAATATGAAAAACGTCAGTCAGCATTTGACTAAATTGTATTTACTGACAAGGTCATTGTATCGATCAAAGAACTTACGAAATGATGGCAACAATGCTACCAACGCCTTTTTAACGTCACGTTTTGAATTTCACATTTTAAAATTTCCGTCAAAAATCTTCTTTGGCTTAATCTATCACTTGTGTTTTATTTATCAAGGTTTTGCAATAATCTTCTTTGCAAGCTTGAAAATAAGTGACGTTACAGGTTGACTGCGCTTTTAAACACATTCTTCTTCCTTCCTCTGAGGCTGATTCCTGACTAAAACGTCCCTTCCAGATGTCAGAAATTTAACTAACAAATTATGAATTATAAAATAAATAAAAATAAGAACAATTCATGTAAGATTTTTGAGAAAGAAAAATTCATGAAAAGATAATCAGAGGCACAAGAGAAGGAAGTCTATCAGTGACAAGCTAAAAGTCAACATTACTGCTAGTTTATTTTGCATCCAATGCCAAACGAGAACATGAAAATAATTATGAGAATCAATTTTGAAGCAGGTCATATAACTGTAAAATCAAAACACTACAGCGCATATAGTAGCAGTGAATTCTAAAAATGGTTTAAATTATTGCGTATTTGAGTGGGTATTAATGAGTCGCATAAGAAGCATTATTTGGATGTGGTAACATTGTCTTGCGGCGCTAAACTAGAACTTAGTTTCCGAAAGTTTTTTTTATTTAACAAAGGATGAAATAAATCAGATTAAAATCTGTATATAGAATTATGATTGAAAGACGATATGTTTGTAAAACTTTACTGATGATGAAAGACGAAAAACATATTATGTAACCCTTCTAGAAAAATAAAGAAAAAGAAAATTTTTCATATTATATGATCTAGTTCTTTTCATTTGTAGAATGGCCATCAGAAGTCAAGAAAGAACAGACGGAGAATACTAAGTCTGACAGTACTCAGAAGCAGTCACAAGTGGCGTGTACGCTCAAGTGGTGAGTATAGAAATAAGATAGTTAAAGACGATTAACAATGAAAGAAAAGGGAAAAAAAAAACATTAATTCAATCAACGAAGTCAAATAAAATTATCATTAAAATGGTAATGCTTTAAATTAAAGTATTAGAGGAGTACTGTTAAAGCTGATTTTTCTTTAAACATTAGGTATTGCTTTATGCATATAACGAGTCCCTTTGTGATGAAAAAAGAGAAAAAGTTAAACAAATGTAGAAAAGAAATGGATGATCGTTAAACAACAGTATGTTACACGACAACATATGGTGTGTTTATATTTTTTCTATAAATAATGAACTCAATTTTTTTTGTCAAAAACATATCATGATTGTAATGATTTTTGGGAATTATAACAATCAATCATTCCAGCAATAAAGGACAATTTTTCAAAATATCAGTTTATGTATACAAGTTAAACTCGTTACTACAATCAGTTTTTTTTAAATAACTGAGATCACTTGTATTAAAGTGAATTTGACAAATCCTGGTAATAATAAACACAGCTAGCATTAACTCGCTTGTACATTAAGATTGTTTTGATGGGACAACATAAATAAAAATGACCAAATAGTCCATTAACTTACTAATGTGTATTTTAATCTCTTTTTTTAAAATTTATTCCTCTTTTAGGATAATTTGACATTAATATATACCATTTCAATTTATTTTTCAAACAAATTCAGACAGAAGAATCGATATGATCTTTTTTTCTAATATTATATGATATATATTTATTCTCAACTTTCACCCACAAAATTGTCATTTCTAGTCTGTAAGCAAATTTAATTTTTTTTTAAATTGATAAACTGTATCTATTTTTTTTAAATATTACAAAATACAGAAAATCTATATACTTGTCATATCAATAAATAAACAATAAAAATTACAAAGAAAATATAAATAGTTCACGAGTAATTCATTCATTTATGTTTAAAAGTTCTCCATGATAAATTTCAAATGATTTTTTAAAATTTCATTTTGCAGTAGTTCCTTGGCCATTTTTTTCTCTAGAATTCGAACTGTTTTCATTGTTAAAACTAAAAAAAGATTTATTGTTCTAGGAAGGTTATTTATTAATTTTTTAATTAAAATATTTAAGATTTTTGTCAGCTTTTCTTCTGTATCATGTCTTGAACTGCGGAAAAATTATGTAAGATTTTATCAATACATAAATGCTGAAAAAAACATTAATTAACTAGAACAACATCATGAATACAATTTATTTAAAGGTATAAACATATATAAGTTAGATTTCTGATAATTTTATTTCATCAATTCTGCTTTCTGTCAGGTAAATTCACACACAGGTGTGAACACTTATTAAATCTGACAGATGGTCCGTGAGTTGGTGGGGTAATTGACGTAGTGTTGGGGTCCTATATTGTGGAACTGTCATACACACTCGTGATGTGGTGCTCATTTTGAGGAGTTCGTGTGACCACTATAGAGAGTGCTGATAGCGTTAAAACAGCCACATCTTGTGTTATTAAAACGTGTCTGACAACAGTGTACAAAATTCATCTCTTTTTGCGATTTCAAATTTATAAATGACTTTTGATGTTATTGCATATACAAATGTTATTTTACGTGCACTTAATGAATCTATAAAAAAAAAATACAATTTAAAGGAGATGAATAAATTTTGTCTCACTGATATATGATTTTTTATGATATAAAATTTTTTACAGTGTAAAACTATTTTGTTTTTGTATCAAATGTATCGTATTGTAGTTCATCGGATTTTAAAAATAAAGAATTAATCAATATAAAAAGGTCAAAATACACTTACTAGTAACAATCAAAACCTTAGACTTAAGAAATAAGGATATAGACTATTCGTATAACATGCAGTAATTAATTAATTGTCTAAAATATTCTCTAAAATGTAGCTGTCTTTTGAAATCGAAGCAAGTTGGTCTCCTTCCTAAATCTTTGAAATAAATGACATTCTTCAAAGAATATTTTGAATGACCTCGAGGTCACCTCTACCCCGCTGAGATGTGGGAATATTGTCACACACAGAAGCCCGCCAGCTGGTAAACCTATGGAAGTGGGCTCCAATAATAAATAAGTTTTGGCGTACCTGACAGGAATGTCATCATACACGTCCCTAATATATATATATATATAATCTTCTCTTGGCATCTAGAATTTTTAATTTAGGTAACACAATGGGAATTTGAATAATTTTTAAGTTTTGGGGATTTATACAATTTTTAAGATGATTAACTTATAAACACTGATATGGTGACACATAGCAAAATGTCCTAAATCTTCAAGCTTTGATTTCTTATCGAACAAAGTTGAGAAAACAAATTCTTTTATTATGAATTGATATCGTCTTTTTGTTGTTAAGGTTATTGTTTTCTGTTAACGCATCAATAAGTAAGCTTGTCTAATATTTCAATTATACATTTCTATTAGCAGTTGGTTTACCTTACTTAATACCAAGAGAAAATTGTTGTTTGTCAAAGAACATTACAATGCATTTATTAAGTTCTTTTTTAAAATATTTTTTATATATAAATTCTACTACTTCTAACAACGTTGGATGAAATAACAAGCTTTTTTGTAATTTATATGTCTCCCATTATCCCCTTTTTTGCTACCTGGCACCTGATTTCGCCTTTGTTGGTTTAGAGGTCCGTATTGCTCTGCTCCTGATTCGTGTTGTATTAATTGACTTTAAGTAAAATTGTTGTTCGTTATCTCGATTATTTCATTTTGTCCATTTCTGGAAAAAAGATATGGAATGCCATATACGACAGCCAACTGCTTACTGCCAACTGCTGACTTCTTACTGCCAACTGACAGCTGCTTACTGCTAACTGCCACACATATTTGAATAAATCTTATTTTTATATCGATATTTATGTGAATTTTCAAAAAACAAACAAACAAAAAAAAAACAGGCGCGGATCTAGAACATTTTTTCCAAAAGGGTCACTCATGTTAATAAAAAGTCCAACCCAGAAATTTCTTGACAAGAAAAAAAAACGTAAATGTCCTTTCCTTAATGTGAAAATTTATTTCGGCCGGTGAGAGATGGTTCTTATGCGTCATACGGGGTGATCCGGACCTCTATCTCTCTAGATCTATGCATGTAAAACATATCTTAATTGTAAAAACAAAGAGATATGAATGTTTGATCGGCGTTTTCTACTTGGAGGGTCCAAGATCAGTTTTAGTTAGTTTAGTTTATACATTAACCCATGACTGTACAAATTTCAAATGCCCCCACCCCACCCCCAAGATATTTGCATGTGAAACATTATATCACACAGAGATATACATCTTTAATTTGAGAAAATTTTAACTATAGAATATAATGGAAAATATAAATTTATTTTCAAAACATCTTTATCTGCGAAACGACAAATCTTTTTTCTCTCTCTTCAAAGGTTTTGTTGTCTCCGGGTGTGAGGGTAGGGGTGTTACGCCTTTTAACATTAAAAGCAGAAAATAGTCATTTTATTACCTATTTCAAATAAGAAAATAAAAATAAACAATATACTTTATCAATGGCATACACTGTTTATTGAATATTGCATAAATTAAAACATAATGGTCATTTAGTCAATTAATTTTAACAGGGTGACCTCTTGAAAAAAAAATGTCCTGGATCCGCGCCTTTTTTTTCTCTTTTTTTTTTGAAAATTCATATAAATATCAATATAAAAATAAGATTTATTCAAATATGTGTGACAGTAGGCAGTAAGCAGTCAGCATTTGGCAGTAAGCAGTTGGCTGTCGTATATGGCATTCCATAGGGGCGGTGAAAAATATTTTTCTGTGAATATTTTTTTTTACAAAAAATGTTTGAAAAGAGGCTTATAAAATTTTTGGAAAGATCAAAATGTACATTTTGCCATAAAATCTCAGCGCTATCAAATGATATCAAATAAACAACTGTTAAGGGAAAATCGTATTCTCGATTAACTTTATATAAAAATTTATTAGATGTTTTTATTTTAATTACATTTTGTAGGTTGTCGGAGAATTATGAGAGGGCAGAGGGGGTGTGTCTCCCCCGGTGTGTACTATACACGCATTACCTGGACTTCTGTAAGAAGATGAAATACACACCCGCCGGGGCCGCTACATTCGGAAAGGTAGGGAAAATATTGAATACAAAAATGTAGACCCCGCAAAAAGAGTACTTTGCTGCTTAAACAATAGTTACTTATTATTGTAATCAATGCTATTTATGAATGATAACAATCAAACAGCATTTGGTTACATAAACTATAAATGTTTGATCTCTAATTACAAATATATCTAAAATATCTTAAATGCATATTTGGAAAGTAGTATTATAATAATAAAATGTATTAAAAATAAAATACGCCACTTTAACTTTTTTTAATTAATGGACACTTTTGCAAATAAAATATATGAGTAAATACTGAAATATGGTTTTCACTTTGATGAGGCAGAAATAAAAAAAAAATATTGAAATACTATAGATCACCAAATTTTCGTGACACATTATTTTCGCGGGGCAGTTACTGCTCTATATTATCTTACAGCATAAAAATATATGCGAGAATGAAATTTAAGATAGTAAACTGTCTCGCGTAATTACGCGTAATAAAGTTCTCGCGAATAAAATGATTTAGAGTATCTAGCATTCATAAATAATTTTTAAAAGAATTCCTTTTACTTACCTTTATGCTAAAAATCTTTATAGTTACCTCCAAATGCATTTCAAAAAAATTTCCGTAAAATATTCATAAGAATATTTTTTTTCTGCAACAAAATACAATGTAGCTTAATATTCAAATTTTTAAAGTATTACAAACAACATCAATTGGATTACTTGTACAGCTATATATTCTGTGTATGTTTGATCTGTATTTATGCCGAAAAACTTGTACTATTTTTACTAAATTTATACTTAAGAAAGAGATTTTTTTATTTTTTTTGAAAACGTTGATCTGTGAATCCTGAGCAAAATTTGAATTAGACGGGAAAACATTTCTTCATCATCCATATACTTCAGTACAATGTATTTTTGTAAGTGTTCAACAAAGAAAAGCAATGCAGAATACATAATGTGATGATTTACAATGAATATACAAGACTGCATACTAATATAAATTATTATTTTCTAGATCATTCGTCAGAAGTTTTCCAAGATAACTACAAGACGATTGGGAACTAGAGGGCAATCAAAGTAAGTTCTCAACCAATTTGGAAACTTGTATCTTATTTTTAATTGATTCTATTAATGAATTCTGATATGACCAAATCGCATAGTTGTTTTTTCCACTGTCTATCATGTTCGACACTTTTAAAATGTGATTACTACAGAATTCAACTTATTGAAATGCCATTCTCACAGTTTGCTAAAACCGATCTACCAGTTTGCAGGGTTGTTTAGTTGTGTATATGGCCGTGAAGTGTGGTGATTGCGTTCTTCCCGATAGTTGATGGGACGCAGTGCTCGGAGATCGGTATTGCAGTATGGTTTGTAATTGACTCCTGTTTAAATCCAGCTTTTTCCTTGTAGGTACCATTACTATGGCATCGGCATCAAGGAAACCTCGATCTATTATCACTCAGTGTATTCAGGGAAAGGATTAACGAGGTAATAAGTCCAATCATATTGTGTATGAAATAAAAAACAATGTATAAATTTAATTTTTTTAAAAATTGTCCAAGGGTCTTATCAGTCATTTATATTAAAATAGGTATAGGTTTCAAAATTGTCAAGTCACGCTCAAGTTTTGTAAGATTAGAATGTATTAGTCACTCAAGTTGGAACGATTTTGGCTTCAAATTTTGCACCTGTGTTCCAAACCTCGTCAAAGGTGGAATTTTGGTCGTATTTGGAATTCGTTCAGTTTGTCATGTTAAAAGCTTTCCACACTTTTCTGAACAAATTGAGTGCTTAAATTGAAAACGTAGCTTTCTTCCAGCACAGAAAGAATGACAGATTGTCCCAAACAAGTTTTAAACTCTGAAAATAAATTTCTTAATTAAGACTAAATCAATACAAACGTGTTAAGGGGAGCCACAAACAGCCCTCCAGGATGAATCCAGGTCAATGTGGAATTCAGTTTATGAATACTCTATGTATTCGTAGTTAATTTGTTAGAGATATACCTCTTCAAGTATACAGTGGATTTTCAACTAACCTTCGTTCATCTTGTTGTGGAATTTCTTAATCACCTTCATTTCAAAGTCCTAGGCTTACATATACTTTTTTATGTTAAAAACATTATTTAATACTTTAAGTGAATTCATTTAAATTTATCTAGATATTATGAAAGTTAAAGGCTTTAAACAAAGAGATTGGCTTTCAACAGAAATATTTTGGATGTAACCTCCTGACTGTGCCCTGTAGAATTATAATTCAGTCCTGCGGGTCGTCAGCACAGCAGATATCACCCGCCTGTGCAATATCTACCCAGGAGAGAATGCGAATATCGCATGGTTTAGATTAATTTACTTATGACAATTTTCTCCCGTTTTTCAGATTTTCCGGAATCAAGATAAAGACTGAGGTATCGATTCTTTTGTTTTTAAATTCAGATTATCGGCGTCTGGTAATGCCGGTTTATCTTGGGTCTATATTAGATTTCCTACCCTATAACACCTTGGATTGTCAGAAATGTTAGGGTTTGAAATTCATCCTGTGTGTCGTTTGTTTTGATAAATGGAAGGAACCGATATGGACTCCGAGTAAACAAATCGCACGTTAGATTGAAGCAAGTGTAAGCATTTTTCGGGAACTATAGCGAAGGCATCGATTTGGTCCTCGGATGCAGCCCTGTTCAAACGTGGGTCTTATCTTTTGATGGGGACCTCTCAACCGCCCGCTTTATTGTTTGGGTTTAGGGGCTAACTAAATCAAATATATGGATATTTCAGGGGTTACTTTTGATGTAGAAGGGCGATTTAATTCTGGAAATGCATTGCACGCCCTCTTCATTTATCATGGCGTGACCCGTGAGAAGATTATATAAATTGACAAAATATTTGGGCAGTTTCAAGAAAATCGATATTTATATTTCTTTAGTTCTCTCTAATTTCTAATGATATTTGTAAAATTTGGCAACTATTTAAATTATTTACATATAATACGGAATGGCAAAAATATTCATATGGAAATGTATACATAGATTAATAAGCAGTGTACATTGCGATGTACGCCTTGCTTGCCTTGGAATGATAGGTGTTTCATGCTATAGCGTAAAGTCTAGAGAGAGAAGAATTTCCTGTTCAGATTATGTCTCCAAATCGTACAGGATGCTTAATACCTGGGCTGCTAAACATCACACGGCAACATTTATTTTCTCTCGCTTGTCTCTTCCTACAGCAAATATCAATTTATTCCCGCATTCATTACGATAAAAGAACTATTCCGGATATGTTAGCAGAGCCTGTGTGTTAATGCTGATTCACTCGGCTTTGTTTAAATAAGATAAAGTCCCCACAGATTAGCCTGCTTTAGCTTGACAAGGCTCTTGTTGACGATGGAAAGCGACAATTAGTGAACCACTGGACAAACACGACACTGATCTCCGATAGGTCTCAGAATCATTCCCATGGATACTGAGGCATTTTATACCAAAAATTTCTATATCAGAAAATAAAGTTTCAACATTCAATCTCTTACGACTACCAAAAAGAGAAAATTTAAGAAGAATTTTTAAAAGTGCACGGTATTTAAGATAATGGCGGTTTAAGAGACCTTAGAAACCGTTCTGCTGAAGAAACACGAACGACTGGGCTAGGTGGGTGACACAGCGGTGTAAGTGGACTTCGCATGATTGAGACCGGGGTAATGGCGCCTCGCAATAGAATGCATCAGCAAAAGACTTCTAATCCTACCCCAAGTGTTTATGTAACCGCCAAACAAATTGTAAATAATAGCTCATTTTACCCTTATTGAAACTATTTGATCATGATCATGTTATCAAAAACTGCAACTTTTACACCTAACCAAGGAATTGTAGACATTTTCTTATACATTTTTAACCTAGGATTATAACGTTTTCTTATATGTAAAAGGTCTTGATGTTCAAATTAGAAATAAAAAATATTTTCAATTTACCTGTAATAAGCTGCTTATATTTCTTTTTATTTCTATGGTGTACAAAATCAATGATTATAATTTTATTGTCTTTTAGGGTTCCAACAGAAAATTTTCCCTAAGTTCAAAGACAGGGACTTTACTGCCAGAATTTCCAAATGCTGAAAACTTAATATTGCCAGAAAATGTCGACAGGGAGAAGGTCTGTTTTTATTTTTAGGCAATTCATTTTGTTAATTTATTTATAGTATTAAAGTAAATATTTGTTACGAGTCTTTAGGAAATAATGGTTTTTGTACAATTTCAGATGCAGACATTTATTATGATGTATCGAACTCACTGTCAAAGGATACTGGACACCATTATCAGTGCGAATTTCGACGAGGTTAATTAACGAGTTCTTAGAATTATATCTCTTTCAAACATTAATAGAGCCAAACATTTTCATAGACATTAAAAATATTATTCAAAACATTCCTTTATCTTACCATATAAAATTTGATTTCATCCATATGATTGTAGGTGCGGAACTTTTTGTTACATTTCTGGCAGGGTATGCCAGAGCACCTGCTAGGACTGCTGAATCTAGACATGGTGGCCGACATCGTGGGACTCTGTGACTCAATACTTTATAAGGTAGACTACAAATCTCATGTAGACATAGACTCATGAACATGCATAAAATTCGATACAAGTTTTTCATTAGTACCTACCTGTGTATAAGTTTTCTCAATCGAGTCTCTGATGAAAACTTCATAATATTTAGCTTTTTATCTAATTGTTGTTTTTAATTTTGTTCTTAAAGACATCTAAGAGAAGGAAAAAATATAATTGTGCAACTGAATACACCAATCTATTTTGGACTGATTAATAAACAAAAAAGCTAAGAAAATGTGCATTCTTTGCATTTTTTTTTACTTTTCTGAACTTCTTTAAAATCTGGTAAAATCCTTGATTTTTTTTCCAAATGTCGATTATTCTAATGAAAATGAACCAAGTTGACAATTTGTATTCCATTGCTTTTTAATTCTCCATCATTTAGCATATGAGATTCATATGTTATTTTGTTGAGATTAAGCATCAAATTTAAAAAAAAAAATTTCTGAACAAAAGATGCTTGCTGTCTTTCCAATATCAGCTTTATTTTATGACGTGGAAATTCTACTCACCCATTCGTCTTTGTGGTACTTTGTAGCAGGAGTATTTCTTTGTTCCTAGAAAATTGAAGAAATTCTATCTTTACAGGTTATGATAGATGTATTAATTCCTTCAACTATCCAAGATCTTCCAGACAGGTACTCTTTTCTTTACTACAAAAAAAATTTAGAAATGCAAATTGTTCTTCAGTTTGTTTGTTTTAAAATTAATACGAGATATTTTTAAATATATATATATATATATATATCTTTAATTACAGCCTTGGGTCTGAAATTAAAGTTTTTAATCGGAAATTGGTGCATTGGTTATATAGTTCTCTTGAGGATGTTCCAAAGAAGCTAAGAGACAAGAAAATAGAAGGTATTCCGAAAAAATAATAGCAAAGGAGTTTTGATCAGTAAAAATTAGTAGTTTTTATACAATCATGATTCAATACATCCTGTTTACAGAGTATAGATATTTCTGTGCTTCATCATCACTTATATAAATCAGTGATACAATTATATTTATCGTACAATGTAATCGATTTGGAATATTCACAAAAGACAGATTTAATGTAATAATATTGTTATCTTATACTCATTAGAAATGACTTCTTATTTTTAATTTTAAATTATCCTGTGTTTCATTTGTAATTCTAAAAGATTTATGTAAACAACACATCAATTTCTATTTAATGACCGTAATTATATACATATACTAAAATAAAATATGTGAATCTTTCTTCCAGTGGCCAAGCATTTTATTCACAGCATTAAACGGCAAATGTCCTTTGTACACTTAGCGCAGGTAAGTTTATTATTTTTAAATAAGAATCAACGAGTAAAATATGTCAAAATTGTGTAAAAATAATAATAATAATATTAATGATAAAAATATGGAATATTGAACCACAAGTGTCCGATATTATGGAGGTTTAACAGACTTAAATGCGAAAAAATAATAAATAAACAAATTGTTTCATGATATTATTCTTCAAATAAAGAAAGAATATGATAAACGACGTTCATCGTCAAGCTGCGGATTTCTTTTTGTTACCTGGTTATCATTTATTGGTTCCTTAAATTAAGTATTTTAATGACGTCATTTGCAGACGGCTAGAAGTGTTCTTCATAATCAAGAGTCTTTGAATGGCATGCTGGAGGATGTTTCAAGCATCGATCTGACTGAGATCTGTTGTCAGGCGGGGTTCACAACCCCTAAATCAACCAATAGTCTTAAAGAAGTTATTTATGATTGTACGTACTATTTTTCAAAAGTTAAAAGTAGTATTTCTTTATGCATTCACTTAATATTATCTCTTTTATTTCTTTTAGTTTGTTTGTTAGCACAGAAATTATCGTTGCAGCTGTTTCAGAAAAAAAATGACATAACCGGGTTATGCATTTTGTTTGCAACAGCTGCAACTTATTTCCGAAAGAACAAAAAAAGAAAGCCTAATTAAATGGACTGAAGAAGATTGGGCAACGGCGTACTTTTAAATTAAAAATATGTATTTCACTTTCAGTTCAAAACAGAGATATAAAGTGTAACACTTCCGATTTTAGGTTTCGACGAATTTCAGAATTTGCTGACTAAGCAAGCACCCATTGAGGGCTACACAGAATGGCTGGATAATATTATTGATAAATGTGTTTTACAGGTAATTATTCAAATAAGACATTTAGAAATCAATAAATTGTCAGTACACATTTTGGGAATCCTTTTTTGTGAAAACGTGGTGTATTAAATCGTAACAACCGGATTTTATAATCTAAATTTTGATTAACAATACAATTCATTATCGTACTTATTTTATCATTTTATTCATTTACACATTTATTTTGTGTTTTTATACAACATAAACATAATTATCGAAATTGTACTGAAAACATATTTTGATTTGCCAACTTATCTAAAAAAAAATCTGTTTATTGTCAGCGTATCTTATATTTTAAAAAACAAATTATTCCATGCTTACCTTGCAAGATGGTTATTTTTTTTAGACTTTAAAAGACAAAGATAAATCATTCAAAGAAACTGCCTCCAAGTTCCTTCTACACTGGGAAATCATAGGTTCTCTGTTGATGAGGGATTTAACATTACACAATGCAACAAGTTTTGGTACGTATTATTAACTTTAAATTTATAAAGATCTAAAAAATTATTATTTCATTACAAAGAGGAAATTCAATTGTTTCGATCGAAATCAAAGTGTACACTGTATAAGTGTAACTAAATTTGTGGCATCAATAAATTTCTTGCAACATTTCATGAAACATACAAAAAAAATAAATATCATCTTCTTAAGTCCCTAAGTGATAGCAACGTACGGACTATTTGAATATGATATATTTTTTCAAAATATTTTTCTCACTTACTTTTCTGACTTCTCAGTTTTTCCTCGTTTATTTCTCGAATATTTTCTTAAATATAAGACAACGAACAGTATAATTGACCTGTAGGTCTGAAATATAAACCAAGAACAGGACAAAGACAAACCTCCTAAATTATCAGAAGTGGGATAAAATGCCATTGAAGAGTATGCACCCCCTGTTTTCATTCCACTGTGTGGTCCTTGTCATAGTCAATTATTCCTTTTAATTAACCTTGTGACTTTGCATCTAACTGTTCATTCATTGTTAGGTGCCTTCCATCTGATCCACATGATGTTTGACGAGTACGTTTTTCTTGTCATGGAAACACAACACGATCAGGTCACAGATAAAACTCTACAGAAGGCGGTTCAGAAGTATATGAAATGTGCAGGTAAAGCTGGTTTTTCACTGCACTCATTGTAAAAAAAAATAAAGCAATAAAACGCATAGAAAAAATTTGTGTAAGATTTAGTGTTGTTTCTAAATTTAAAAAAATTGTCAAAAGTGGTCAATATCTTAGAAAACTACAAAATATGTACTTATATATATATATATATTGATCATTTGAAGACCTCAGAAAATACCAAATCCCTCATGTTTTAATATTTGTTTTTTCCCTCGTTTGCAAAATTGAATGCATTTACATAAACTGTTTTGAAAATGAATTCAGAGGAAATAAAAACGCAAGCCAAGGTACGGACGCCATCATCCAAACATCTGGTTTCCCCGAAAGGTCGAAAGAGAAAAGTTGATGAAGGATCCTTCGACAGTAATGGTGAGTGAACATTTTTCATCTTCAATCACATTAAAAAAATTATTTTATATTAATTTCATTGAAAAGACAAATGCTTTAATTGCATTTAAAGAGAATCAGAGGCTCCAGAAACTAAAACAGGCTAATAATACATATTTCTTGCTTCTTCAAATGTCATCACGTTTATCCCAATATTTTCATTATCAACAGACGAGGGTGACAATGTTGGAGGGATGGACGAGAATCGACATGGTGCTACGGATTCCTACTCCACAATGAACGGCACGGCTTTTAGTCGCCCCCCGCCCTCCATCCACAGAGATCCGTGCTCACTGACCTTTCCTGATGAATCCTGTCGACCCGGGATCAGCCATTCTTCCTTGCCATTATCCCCATTGAAACACTATTCGTCCCTCAATGGGAGTGCGTATGAACGTCCGACTTACATATCTCAGTATGGATTGAATTCATACGGTGATATTATGAACACCAATAACACTTTTACTACTCCTCGGGTTCAACCTTATGGTGAAACACATATTAACTCTTTTCCCACAGTGCCTTTCACCGGAAGTGTTCCACAGGCGACCACGTCTTACTGGGCAGACAGTAGGACTCATCCTACATTTCATGAGACATACAACCCGTACAGTTATAATAAATTTCATTCTTCATATGACACCTATAATAAAAGTTCATTTCTAAGAAGCTCGTCATACCAAGATACCATCAACAGATCTGCTTTTGAAAATTCTAGAAATTATTACAGGAGCTCCCACGATAACTTCCAAGGTACATGAAACATATTTTAAGATATTTACGAGAATAGTCTAACCAAATCATCTCATCCGTTATATTTTTGCTTTTACTAATGCAGAATTTTATTTTAACCAAATATTTAGGTCAGATGATAAACAAACTTATGTCACAAAATTGAAAATAACAACTTGGGGTTATGTTTAAATGAGTAAAATGATTAAGTTTCACCGCGTAGTTTTCAATTTCTTATTCAAAATTTCACAAAAATGGGATTTGAAGTGAAAAAATATTTGTATAGATTAACAAGGATGGTTTCAGAAGTTCAGACTTTTGAATATCACAGAAGGTTTTACCATTCCTTTATATTCTAGAAATTTGTTATTTGCATCATTTGCAATGAATTTAGGCCAAAATACATATTTACCGATCCAGGCATTCATATTTTTGTTTGTATTATCTGTCCTTAACATTAATAACAAAATCTGTATTTTGCAGTAGGAAGCCATCTTTCAATCGGAGGGTTTAATGGTCCATACATGGACATTGCGCAGCCGCAATCGCAGTATCAGCCACGCCAAGACTCTGCCATGTTCTTCCAAGAAGATATATATGCAAATTCCATGCCACCATCATTTTCTACCATTGGAAAACCTTACTTTGCAGCCGCTTTCAGATAAATGTGTATCTTAAAACTCAACATAATAAATGTATTATTTATAAACCCTTACAAGTCTTACTCTTTTTTAATGAAAGAAGGATGGGGTAGAGATACTTTGAGACTTAATAGATTTAAAGATTGATTACAAAAGAAAAAAAACAATAACTTTTAAAGCATATATATATTAAAGTTTCTTTCAAAGGGGAAGAAAACAATATTAATATAGAAATATTTAAACACAAAATTAAATTGCTAGGAATGTACAGGATTGGATTTGAATATATTAGTATCTTATAATGTTATACCTACATAAATGGATAAAGCAGGAGGCATAACCTATATAAATCCTCTACAGGAATGTACAGGAATCCAAATACTGTTCCATGCTTCACAATCAAAAATATCTTTGAAGTTTCCATTAAAAAGAAAATAATGCTTTTGTACTGTCAAAATGGAATTTGTCTTTTATCAATCAATAAGCAGTCAATTATGTGTGTTTTTTTCTGACTACATCACATCAACATGTTTTGTTTCAATCTGCCCTGCTTATATTTATCTACGATCAAAAATGTGAGAAAAAACAGCTCAGATTCCAAGAATATAATTCTTTGAATAAACTCAATGATTAGACAAGTGTTTTCAAAACAAAAACATGTTGTTTGCATATAACACTGTTCCATGGAGAATCTATACATCAAAGTATAGATGAACCTTAATAAGTACAGAGACAAGAACATCGATATAAAACTTGCTGCAGAAATAACTATCACTGGTTTGTCATGTGTTTGAGATCTCACTAGAAGAAAGATACATTTCCTTCCTTTATATAAAAACACAAACACTCATACACTGTAGTCTCTATTCTCATTCATCATCAAGCTGAAGCAATTTAAAACTACTTGCACTGTGCTCTAGGCATTGGTTCAATTTTGTCAAAGTTGCAATAGTATTTCAATAATCGGTGGCACAAAAGACACATCTATGAATCCGAGAATCCTAGATGATTAAAGAGCCCTTCAAATTTGTCTAAAACAGGAGGTGCTTTTAGGATATTATCACATTAGAATTGGTTTAAATAAGTGAGAATATTTATCAGCTCTGCAGAATATCCAAAACCAGAGGGTGGTCTTTCATGACTGGCCATGAACACTTTTGTTTGTCCAGTTCCTTGCTTATTTCTGTCATAGTCCTGAGAGCAGTAAGGCGGTCCATTATGTGCCACAACCTTTGCTCTGGCTTGAAGTTCTTACGTTTTGCCAACACTCTAAAAGCATTGATCAGCTTCCACTGAATTCGTTCTACGGCTTTTGGTTCCTCCAACTGACAACGATCTGAGGGCAAACAAAAAAAAATATTTAATTGAACTACCTCTAGTTGTCAAAGATTAAAAAAAAACACAATATAATAGTAATCTAGCAATCATGGTCGTATGAACTTAGCAAAAGAATTTAATAATTGTTTTTTCAGATTAACTGAAAAACAATTTGTATCATAGTCTATCTAATAATCAACAGCACTAATTCTTAAAATGTGTAATAGCTTTTTAACTTTATCAAAGTATATTTTAAAAATTACTTGACTATATCAAGGTTTGACTCAAGGCCTACGAAAAAATATTCAACTAAAAACGAATAAGTACTAGACTCACTTGAGACAAAATGGTCTCCAATTTCAATAGAGAAGAGCCAACACCAAACACAAAGTATGATACAAGAATGAAAGCCTTTTGGTATCTTAATATTTCCACTCCAATGTTTCTGAGTACATTTGAGAAGATATTAACATAATGGCATGTTTATATATTCTTCCAAAACATATCTAGCCATTTCTGGATCTATATTATGAATGACATTCAATAAGGCACAATGAACAATGTAGCTATGTGCAGGAAAAGTAGAGAAAATGATAAACATGGAAAACATAAGGGACACGAAGCATACATAGCCCCCCGCAATTGCAGACATTACTTCTCATGGTATATACTCTCCTTACCTGTTGAAGTAACAGCTATGCTACGCATCAAAAAACTTTCCTCCCAATCTAGTTTAATCTTTTGTAAGGTGGCAGCCATCTGATTGAATTGACTAGTGACTGATTCATCAATCCCAAATAGCTTATAAACATCTTGTAGCTGTGCATCGATTAACCCCGTAACAACTTTCAGGTGGGGGTTAAAGCAGTGACAATGACCAATGAACATAAATTCAAAATGAGATGCTACAAAAAAAAGAAATACTAGTGCTGAAAGAAGACCATTCTGACTAAATTTACCTGCAAAGGTAACACTTATCCCTCGTAGAAGTAACACCTCATCAAAACACAGGTCAAGGTTAGAAAAGCTCGCACTGAATTGAAATAGGGTATCCACCATATGTTTTTCGGCAAATTTTTCCATGTCACTTTGATGCATACCTAACATCCCCGATATCACCCGTAATTCAGGATTAATTGTTTTATGATTCATCAAGTAGAAAAATTCGAAATGAGATGCTGCAAAGCAATTATTACAAATTAAATTATTAATTGAAAATGTTCACTACATTTTCAGCAGAGAAAAACTATCAATGAATAAAAGTGATATTCTTTAACACTATGAACAAATATCAAAAGTGCTACAAAATTCGTGAATTCCTTTCCCTATACGAACTCCATAGCCTGTTATAAGATAACAAGAGTTATAAACCAGAATGAAAGAGACTAAAATTGTAAAAGTTTCTCCATTTTATTGGTTTTTTTTTTCTTGTTTTACGTTTAGTTTCACAAACGCTTAGATTCATAATGTCTTAACCAAGACGGTACATCCTTCATGGCAGCTGATCCCACCTAATAGTTTAGAGGTTCGTGTTTGCTCTGCTCCCAGTTGGTATCAAAGGAGCTGTTAGCTTCATTACTATTCGTTACCTCCGAACACTGTCTTAGAAAAAGTCACCCATACATGGAAAATCAGAGTAAATGATATAAACATATAATCATATATTTCATAGTTGGATATTGTTAGATATTTCAATTGATAATTATTCTTTTGCATTTCTTTTTCTTTTTGAGAGGACTTATATGAATCTGACCTCGTTGTTCATAAAGGAGATTAAAAAATGCCAAATATTTCATCTAGAGGTAAAATACGTCATTTATTTTAAGTCATTTAGGTATTGCAGAAATTAATTAACAAAGGTATATTTATAAATAAAATAGTATTGTCTACATCCAAAAGCCAAGAACGACAACTTTAACTTTGTTGAGTAATGATACAGAATATGGGCATATTGACCTACAATATGGATTTTTTCATTTTTAAGTAAGAAAGATCAATTTCAAAAGCAATTAAGTAATGCGTTTTAATTTTTATCTTTTTCAATAGGAATGAAATAAAGAATTTTAGAGTTAAGCTACAATATTGATAACTTTTCTATAGCAAGTAGAGTTTTTAATGCTTCAGTTTTAATACCTTTTATAAGTTCCGTCTGATCAGACACGGATAGATCAGCGAATCCCGGAATAGCGCGGACAAAGTCGACCATCATGGTAAGCCCATACTCCATCCTACAAGCCATTTCCTTCATCAGCTCCTGTCTGTTGTCTAAGTCTATCCCTGTTTCTTTGTAGAATTCGTCCCACACATCTTTTGGAATCACTGACATTGAACCAAATATTTCCACTTTGGCCTTGTAGTCGTTCTAAATTAAAGGTTTAAAAAATCTTAAACGTTAATTCAGGTTCAAATAAAACAATTTTTTTTATCTCTTTTGATTGAAACATATATTATTAAACATTTTTTTTTAATTTTGAACTGAAAAAAAGATATGATGATAAAATATACATTATCATAGTTAATAATGTATATGCTCAAGATTCATACTGTCCATGCTATTTTTGCAAAAAACGCTTAAGACCAGTTTAAAATGGTTTTGTAAAGAGGATACGTCGAATTTGACTTCTGAAAACAAGAACGAGGGATGACAAGGAGAAATTTTCCATTTGTTTAGTAATTCAAGCCAGCAGACTTACATAGATCTGCCATTGTCTGTGTAGGTTAGTTTCCCTGTCAAAGATTTTGTAGGCCTGTGGACAGTTCTTCAGTAGGACGTCTTTCAGTGCCTGTATGATCTGGTCCACCTCCGAGTCGCTGATGTAGGTCTCTAGGTGGGAGGGGCTCTCCACCGCCTTCATATTCCTCACCTCCACCGTGTCCTTGGTTCTCTTCTCGTACGTGTATCTACCTGTTTTTATTGCTGAAAGAAACAGAGATTATTTTGAAAAACTATGCTTTCCTTTTCATGCTGACCTAGAAAAAAAAGTAACATAAAAATAATACACTAAATCATCTAAGTTTAAAAAGAATCATTGCTACGAATAAATGTTATTTGATTTATAACATTTTTTTAAAAAATGTAATTGTTTATTTTCTTCCTTTCCATTTCAAAAGATTGTGTCTATAAATAAGAAACCCTCTATTAATAATTCAGAAACTTACAGTAATGAGAGCGACGAGAACAATTAACATTATCCTTATGATTTTAAATCAAACATTGTTGTGTGATAAAATAATTTTTAGTAATTTTCACTTAAATACTTACCGTTAATGGACATTCCCACTTCCAGACATCTTGCGTATCTACAGGCCGCACATGGATTTCTTTTTCCCGGTCCAAGGTTACAACCGCTTCCCTTTCCCGTGCATTTATACGACTCTTTATTCTGCTGAACCTTAACAATACTCCTTCTGAAGAAACCCTACAAGAAACTTATAGGTTAAGACGTGAATGCTGAAAAAATATCGGTCGATCAATACTAAAATTTCATTTTTAATTTCGGCTGGAAATGAAAAAAAATCAAGAAAAATATAGATTGCAAAGACCATAATGATACTAATATCCGTTAACATGGGCAAGACCAATCAAATTCCTGCTAGACTTTTCTTTTCAACACTACCTTACCTTGCAAGCTTCACATGTATTAGCTCCATAGTGAAATCCAGACGCATTATCCCCGCACACACGACAGGGAGGGAGGAATGTTGATTTAGAACCAGGGTCTTTGGCTTTGGAAACAACAGCTTTGATTGAACTGTGTTTTGCAGAATAGTTCGAATCTTGTCCACATGGCGTATCAGGGCAGTGTAACCTTTCACCTGTGGAAGGACTACTTGCTGAGTTGGACGAGTCACTCACTGCTAAAGCATTGTCTACAATTTCTTCCATGATGATATCTGTCATAGTTGAAGCTGTTTTAAAATCCTTAATATCTTCCATGTCCACCAGGAATTCTACGAACTCCATCATTTTTGGAAGAGGGGCCTGAAAGAAATGTAATATATGTTTTGTATAGGTTGAAATTTGCAAATACTTAAAAAGAGAGGGATGTCAATCCTATTTATGCATTTTCGATAATCTACTAAACTATTTTTATCTAAACAAATTATCATGTTGTTCCGGCTAATATTTTTTTTACGCTAGTAGTAATACATTACTCGTATATTTAGGTTACTAGATTTCATTCATAAAACTTCACGGGAGAAAAACAAGCAATTAAGCAGCCCAGATCCGTGAACCGTGACGGTTTGTGAATGAAAGTGCCAAGGTGTTTATTCTTTTAACAACTATTTCATCTTATTTCTTTACGTGTTTGGGATATATTTGGAAAAATTAAAAGCAAAAAAGTCACGATATGTGTTAATATTTACTTCATTGAAAACTTCCGTAGACCTCCCAATGTCAGATAATCTACAAAAATGTGCTGATTTAGAAGTACATATATTTTAATGTGATCAGGAAAAAAATTGTTTGTTAATTTGTTTTCATTTTAAAAGAACTATATGCGGTTTATTGTAAATATTTGCCCCCACAAAAGTCAAATTTTGAAAACTTCCTGAAATGTGCTGAATTCAATAAATTGTATGAGAAATATTAATTAACAGAAAATATTATAGTTTCAAAGCAGTGTATTCACAATTTTTGTTTTTATGACGTCACAAACTAGTCCGATTTTATATCCTTTTTCAGAAAGAGGACAAAATGGACAAAATTTCAACAATTTTAGCTTTAAAATTTATAGAGCACAAGTTTGTTCAGGAACAATATTCACATATTTCATTGATATTATCACTCGACACATTATATCAAAATATTGATCCTGAACACACATGCGCTCGGTGACTTTTACTCAAAATATCGACAAAATATGTACATTTTTGTGTAAAATTCATAAAAACTGAAATTTACGTCATGTTTGTGACGTCATTACGTACATATGACGACATTACTATCTAAAATATTCAGTGCTTTGAAGTCAGCATATACTCCCCTGTTAAAGAACTTGATTAAATATATCTCCATCAAAGTTTGATTTGGGGGGCAAATATTGGTTATTACCGAATAAAGTTCTTTCATTTATGTAAATATTCAAATATCGTGATTTGCAATCGCCTGTTTGCTAAAAACCATACTTTATTAATTTACACATTGAATTGTCGACAGATTTTTCGCTATTTCCCGATCATGACAAGGAGCATATTGCGACAGATTTTTCGCTATTTCACGATCATGACAAGGAGCATATGGCGAATGTGACCGGTCAGCAGGGGATGCCCACTCCTCCTCGGTATCTGATCCCACCTCTGATATTTTGCCGTGTTTGCTATGGTCCTATATGTATCGATTTATGGACTTTTGAGCTTGAATACTGTTCGTTATCTACATATTCTTCATTCAGATTATAATCAGCATCACTTTTTCGTCGAACGAGTCCAGCTCTTCTAGTTAGCAGAAAAGCAAAGAGGTGGGTTTGTCATATTGCCTTCTTGGAAAATGACTACATGTACTTCTCTATACTAAGATATCCGTCATTCATTTGCCAGGGAAACGCAAGGAGATTTTTTTTAACATAAAGCTTTGATAAAAAAATATGTTGGAAATTTAATTTATTTCAGGGATATCAAATATTGTAACTGGTATCTATATGTTTTAAGGTTTTAAATTCAAAAGTATGTTTTTGTGTGTATGTTTAAGTGAGTGAGATCCTCAGACCTTTCTCTCAGAGGGAAACTACTTTTTTAATTCAATGTAAACTTTTAAAATTTGTAAAAAGGTTACCTGGTGCTTTTTTCCAATCGTGATTGATTGCCTATTTACTTGATATTTGCTCATGTTGCTAGCACTATTTAAAATAGCGGAGGCGTTGACAAACGCAATAACGTCATAGATTGAAGTTTGAATTTCAAATTTGAATAATGATCAATTATATGAAGATTTTAAGACAGGGGGTACTTTTTCTGTTTTCACTGAATGTGATTTCGAAATGCACACTAAACAGTTTGTGATTTTATTTCTTAGAAAAGGTGTTTGGTATATATACATGTATATATGGGCGCTGACGGTAGAAAAGGTGAAGTAATCACGTTTATCATAGAGTCTAGTTGCTGGGTTACCATTAAAGCCTTTTTCCAGTAAAATATCCAAATACGAAAAAATAAGTTCAACTCTAGGGAAATCTTTTAATTCAAAGTCATATTCCGAATCACCTTAGAAATGAAAATGAATATAATTGTTACTTGATTTAACGTGGACCATATATCTTAATGTTAAATTTAAGGTAACAGCAAAGGACTTTTTTTATGCGAGATATTTTAATAAATTTTCGGTTATAAAGATACAACAATAGACCTGTTGTAAACAGGACACAATTAGCACCTATGGGAATTCCGACAGGTTCTAGGAATACTTGGTCATTCAGCCAATCAGCGATAGACTTAGCTTCTCTCTACAAGACCCCATTCAAAACATGTCAAACCGACTGCTATTCATCAACAGAAAACAAAGAAGAGGAGGGAAAAGATCCTTTAAAAAATAGAACTGAAGAAAAATACGGAGGAAAAACCGGCTCATGATTTATTCCTCATATGAGTTAATCTGATTGCATTTGTTTGTACTACCAATCAAGGAAACGAATCACAGGATAGATTGACAGCAAAAAGCAAATCCATAGCATAGGAGCAGGGAATTGAAAAAGGGAGTTGAAAAGAAAAAAGAATGGAAATCGTATGGTCGAAGTAAGAACTAAAACAGAGAAAGAAAATACTAAAAGCCAAATCAGTCAAATTCACAGACCAGCTTAAGGAAAAGACCTCAGAACAAGATCGCAAAGTTAAGTACACGGAGAGTCATAAGGAATAATGTTGACAAGCAAAAAATGTAGAATAGGTGCTCAGAGAACAAGACATGTGAACCTTTCAATGTGTCACAAAAACTCTGAGTGGATGATTTTGAAGCACAGATGTGCCAAGAGAAAATACTTTAAAAGAGTATTTAACCAGATATGTCCATCAAAAGAAGCCGAAAGAAAGAACGCGTGAACATTGATGCAGAATAAATTGTCTTACTGGAAACTATTTGGCAGACAAAATCAGCATCAAGTTATGGACTCCACCAAGAGAGTAAATAGAGGGGGAGATATGATGGCGATCAATGGAAAAATCAGGGATGGACTTAGACCAAGATACAGAAGAGAAGAAAGGCAGAGATAGGGATCCTCGGGACAGGTCTTATGTGCTCAAAGAACAGAGAGATAATTAAGTATATGTCAAGTTAATTATTTCTCTCTGCCTTGAGCATATCAAGTTCTTTAAAAGTCAACGAAGTATTGATTTCTTCTCAGAAAACACAGGGTGTGACCTGTCGGCAGGGGAATGCTCACTCTTCCAAGGCACCTGATCCCACCTCTGATGTTTTGGTGAACCGTGTTTGCTCTGCTCCTATTTTGTATTGTTTTATGGTTTTTTGATCTTGAATATAATACTGTTCTTTATCTCCATATGTTTCATTCAAGAAACTGGGGGATAACGCACGATATTCAAGCTCAAAGTCCATTAAAACAAGGCAAATCGGGAGTAGAGTAAACAAGGACTACTCAAAACATTGAGGTTGGATCAGGTGCCATGGAGGAGTGAGCAGCGTAAGTCGGCATTTGAATCCATAAAAGGTTGTATTTCCTGACAAGTTCACTAAATTTACCATGAAATTTGCAAAGTGACGACTTCGAACGAGACTGTTGATATTCTTTTTTCATAAACCTTTTCAAAGGCAAAGAGAAGGCACTTCTTTTGCTTCAGGATATCCAAAATAAGTCAAACTAGAAGAGGTTGTGTTGAACTGTTGTTTGTCAATAGTTTTTCATATACTTTATACGTAGATCATGCTCTTACATATCTAATCAACTGAGAGATATAAACACCGTATGCAGGTGATAAGAGTACATTGCTGCATAGGTAAGGGAAGTTGACGACTGAAAAGTTGAAGTCAATACGTTTACCATAATACTTCGTTTTTAGATTACCGTAAACGTCTTTTTCTAGTAAAATAATACCCAAAACCTAATTTCCAAATGATTTTTGATACTAGGATATGCATTAAGCAGGTCTGTTTAATCTTTTAAAATCAAATATAAAATATCCAATTCAAATTGATAGACAAAGCAATTAAAAAATAACCACTGTGACATTTTCGGGCTTCTGGAATACTTAAAAACTTGATTTAAAATTCCAACAAAATCCACCAACATTCTTTCCTAGTGAAACTTGAATTTAATAAAATAGCCTTGGACAACACTCTAGGAGCAAACATGTTCCTAGATTACAAGATTCACAAACCACGAAAATTTAACACCGTGTTTTTTTTCTTGATTTGATTCAAACATATTTCATTTAGCACAGTAAGTCATCCAATTTAAATTGTCCTCTCCAACACAAACAAAATGACAAAATTATATACATGTGATGTACAACCAACACATTTACAATACAAAAATTACAAAGTTATTACTTAATTTTTTGGGGGAATGGGGATGATGCTAAGTATTCATTCATTACACAAAGGGGTATCTCTCTTATCAGAAGGTCCGTATGAACCTCATCAAAGTCAAATGTCAAAAAAAGCTCTTGTTTACAACTCTACACACTTATCTCAATGGATTATATTTCCGTAAAGAAATTCGGGTTAAAAGATGGGGAACAAGTCAAATGGGATTATGCCTATATACAGTACAACAAACATGAAGATGAAATTGTATTTACAGTTTTCTTCAACATTTACATTAAATTATATACATTTACTTTATGAAAAATCTCTAAAATTTGCATAAATCTCACAAAGATTGAAATTAGCGATACATACTCCTAAGTGGAACATTTTCTCATAAGATAACAAAATTTTTCGATATGAGTGGGTGTTTACTTGCTTTTTGTGTTTGTTTTGTATTAAGTTAGTCGTAAAAGTTGGCGTAAACATTTACATTTTTGATTAACAAAAAAAAAAAAGGAATGGAGCAACGACCCTTTTTACCTTAAAAATACATTTATTATTAATTATCTGACAAATCTAATTTATGTTTCCGAGACTGGAAGTCCATATAGTCAAGGTTCATATTTTATTAGTAGGATGAAAATGTAAAATTACATCATTTCAGATCTCCAAATTCGTTCTCTACAATTTAAAAAAAATGTACAAAAGATCGTAAAACACACAACTCTTTATAATTTTCTTCTAAAATGCACAGTAACAATATTGAATCAATGATATTATCATTTAAATTGGCTTTTAAAACTATTTTAGAGTGCTCAAATCTATAGTGTATTGTACATGTTGTACCTGTGTTATGAAGGAAATTGACGTTTTAGTTGACTATTTAGTTTATCAACAACAAATCAAAAATAAGGTACATTGAAAGTATTTCATTTGAGGATTTGAGTAAGCATAACATACACTACAGTGACATTCTAAATGTTGCGTCTATATTTAGAACGACGTACTTGACTTTTTTATTAAACATCCATGTAAATAAACCATTGGGTCTTAATTGATTGATTCTGTTGTTAAACAAACTTAGTTTACCATAGCTTCACTGTTTACATTTAATGAATTACAAATTACGACATTTTTGATAAACTTTCTAAACCGAGAATTACAAGCCGCGTAGAAAACAAGATGTCGTCATGCGTGAATGTCAATTTATAGGACGTTTTAATAATATATCCCGGGCTAGTCTTAAGAGCTAATAATTAGCACTTTACACAAAAGAGAAGTTTTCTATTTTAGTTAATATGTTACTAGAAGTCTGAAACTTTAACAACTTACCATTATTTAGTGTTTTAGTCTCCATTTTCTCTGATAAACAAGGGAATTAGCTCCTTATTTGTACTGTACACGTATCACTGCCCGACAGGTTGTTATTTACATTGACCTAGTTTATGGAAACGAACCCACATTTCATGAGTACTTAACCATATGAGACACTTGAATTGCGGTGGCTCATAGACGCGTAGATAGGACACACGGTAAGTCTTATTGATAGTACAGCATGTCAAATTTGGCAAATCTATAGATGAGATTTTACGATGACTAATTTCAGGTTACAAAGGTATGTTTAACGCACTTTACAAATACACCATGCATAACTCAGACAGGAGTTTTTAAAATTACACTAAGCGCATCGAACATTGAAAGCTGTTAGATAATGATTAACATTTTAAATTTAAAAGGGGGAATTTTGTAATTTCATTTTTATTCAAACAGTAGCATTCAAGAATAAGGGAAAAGACTTTCTATTCAAATTCATGACAGAAAAAAAATAATAAGCAAATTAAATGTTTTAACATGAGTCAGAGCCGAAGGAACCAGGGGGATCGGGGTGACCTCTAAATAAATTTTTCCAATATTATAATATATAGATAACACAAGTACCCAGTGTATCCTCGTGTCTCCTAACAATACAATCTTATAACCTGTTTTTATTTCATTTTCATAAATTTATTTTAACTTTTTTATTTATTTTGGCTTTTCGGTGTATATGTCTTTGGTATCGCCCCCTCCCCAAACTGATTACGTTTGTCCGAAGCAAGTTTTAGGGGAGGTAACACGACAGTCGTATTACCTCCCAAAAAACTTGCTTCTTGACTTAAATGCTTTTTTATAAATGAAGTACCTTGTTTTCGCTGGTTCCGGCCCCCTCCTCGGTATCTGGTTCCAAACAGTCAGGAAGGTCCAGACCAAGA
This sequence comes from Saccostrea glomerata, assembly GCA_003671525.1. Taxonomy (NCBI): domain Eukaryota; kingdom Metazoa; phylum Mollusca; class Bivalvia; order Ostreida; family Ostreidae; genus Saccostrea; species Saccostrea glomerata. The sequence goes on from PRKT01000050.1 coordinate 949,557, forward strand.
CCTTTATTCTCATCAACATTGTCCCCTCTCTCCCTAACCTGTATTCCAACAAAATTAAGCTCACCCTGCATCTGCACATCTTCATGCAGCTCTTCACTAAAACCTCCACTCAATTTTAAACTCTGTCCAACCGTGGCACTGAGGTTTTCTCCAAAGGATGCACCAGAAAAGGATCCCGGCCCAATTTTTTCTGAAATCTGATGGTCACTGATAATGAACTCGCTTAATCCCATCTCAAGACCTAGCAACTCACCCCCGAACGGTTCACCTATTCCGAACTCAGTCACGCCCATTTCAAGATCTTGACCAAAACAGGGGATATCACTGACCAAGAAGTTGTGGCTATCATTTGGGGTAAATTCCGTAGAATCTTGAGAGGAGTCCTCCATCCTCCCCTCCCTGTTTCTAAAATCATTGTCCGATTCGAAAACTGGGATCGATTCCACAATCATCCTCTGCAATATTTGTTTTTTATATTTCAAAAGCGGTTGTGCATGTTACCTATAGCAGATGAGGATTACTCATGTATTTTTTATTCTTTATAAAAGACAACACCTCAAGATTGCGTAAGTCCCAGACTTTGCCCCACGTGTCAATAGAGGTCTTACATTTCCATAGCGGTGGTTGGTGATCTATTTATAAATCGTTATAGTTTGTCACCTAGCTGTAAAGGTCGATGTACTGATGAGAAATATGCCAGCTATACAGTGTTTTTTTTCCTCCGATCTCCTTATTCGGTTAAAATCACCATACCTTCAACCTAATTTTTTTCCTAATTGAAAATATAAATTTGGTAAGTAAATATACGGAAGCCTATCATTGCCACTTTTTCCAACTTTTTTATTTCGACGTTTTCAACTTTGAAATTGTTTCTGTTTTTAAAGTTCGAAATTCCGCTTCAGTCTTAGCTTTTTCAACTTTAAAGTGTGTAATACCGGCTTCTAAATTGGAAATTCTTAATTGTTGAAAATTATGTAAAAATATACCCGACTTTGCATGTCTCTCAGTTCACTGGGTGAAAAAAGGGGACATGCTCTACGTAGGAATAATTTCTAAAACGAAGCAAGCTATTAACAAACAAGTGGATGAAACCAGAATATAAACAGTTTCGCTTAAAGTCATCATTTTGCAAGTGTTACGACTAATACAATGATCTTGTCAGCAGATACTATCAATCATAAAGTCAAATACTGGCTGACGTTTTACATATTAATTTTTAGGCCATTATTTACTGTCCATACCACTGTTTACTACATCTACTGCCCTTATATACATCAATGTAATCTAAATTAATCAAACTTTTAGATACGCGTATAATTATGTTCCAAAGTGTGAGAGTGTGATTGTAGAATATGAAGATAAGAAAAGCAATCAAGCTCAAGCGTCCCCTAAAACAACACATAGTGGAAGCAGAGCAGACACGGCCTTTACAAACATAAGAGGTGGGATTTTGTGCCATGGAGGAGTGAGCATCCCCTGCAAACGGAAAATCCGTCGTCAATTCAGTGTATAAATAATGGACCAAAAATAAGTATGAAAAACGTCACTCAGTCAGCATTTGACTCAATGATAAATTGTATTCGCTGACAAGGGCACTGTATCGAATATAGAACTTACGAAATGATTACTTTAAGCGAGACTGCTGATACTCTTGTTTCATCAACTTGTTTGTCAATAATTTACCTCGTTTTAGAAATTGATCATACGTAGAGCATGCTCTTGTGCATCGAATCAACTGAGATATATAAACTCCCTATGCAGGTGATGAAAGTATATTGCTGCATAAGTAAGGGAAGTCGACAATTGAAAAGTTAAAGTCATCACGTTTATCATAGAGCTTGGTTGTAAGATTACCGTTAACGTCATTTTCTAGTAAAATATCCAAATGAAACAGTTGTGACTCTATGGTATCTCTTATCTCGAGCTCACCGGGGTATATCGTATTGACATAAGAATGGAAATTACCATTGTTAAATGACAATCCGTCGTCGATATATCTAAATGTTGAATTGAAGGCCACAGCAAGTGTTTTCTTCTTTCCACGGATAAGATCTTGGACAAATTCTGCTTCATATCAATACAAAAATAGGTCTGCCAATAACGGGGTACTTTTGGTACCAATGGTAATTCCAATAGATTTTTGGAAAACCTGGTCGCCAAAAAAAAACCAAAAAAAAACAAAGAAATTGTCAATCAGTAACTCAAGCATCTTTTTGATGTAAACATCAGAGTACTTGTATGTACAATCAGAATGTTTTTGAAAAATAATTTTGCAAATGATCAATGACACGATAAGTAAATTTACGAATCTTTTTTAATTGAAAAAGCAGCTGTCAACGATATAAAAAATCCTGGACTTTGATTTATCGTGGGGAATTGTTGAGTATAAAATTAAAAAGACGTAAGCTTCTAAGCTGTTGATTTTGGTAAAATCTCGTGATTTCAAACTGTTCAAAAGTTCATTAGAATTTTTCAGTATCCACATCTGATTTACAACACTTCTTGAATATATTGTTGCACAGAACTTTTGAAGTTTCTCCTTCACTACTGTCAATATCTTAGTGAGGAGTAAAGAAAGAGGCTTGGTTACGCATTTACTGGAACCCGCTATGCATCTTTGTTTGTAAGGATTTTTGTGGAGTTGGAATCCATATTTTTAAGCTTTGAAAAGAGTAAAATTACATTATTGTCGTCCCGTACAATATTGATTTCTTATATAAAACCATATATTTGATTGTTCAGAGTCCTTTATTCTCAAACATTTTAATACTTCAATTTTGTTTCATGGATCAAAAAGGTTTCAAATTACATACAAATTAATCATAATGATCATTTTAACAGGAAACTTTTCTGTCTCCTTCAGTGTTAGAGTAACATGGATATGTATAAAAGAAGAACAGAACTCAACTCAAGTTATCTCTCTTTCTCTTTCAGTGTTAGAGTAACATGTCGTCAAGCACCTCATCGACTGAGACCATTCACACAGGAGGCTGTCACTGCGGCGCCATCAGGTTCCAAGTTCTGGCACCAAAACATCTTCATGTGTATAACTGCAACTGTTCAATCTGTTACAAGAAACAAAATAAACACTTCGTAGTACCCAAGTCAAAGTTTACTCTCCTGAAAGGCGATGACAGTCTAACCACATACACCTTCAACACGGGACAGGCCAAACATACTTTTTGTAAAACTTGTGGTGTTCAAAGCTTTTACACGCCAAGGTTAGTCCTTTCCACAGCCCAGAGCACAGGCACCTAGCTGACGTTACTTGTTTTTCTTTTGATAAAGAAAAATACTCCCTACCTAAAAACACACAAAGTGTATTATTACGTAGGGAGTATATTCTTTTATTATTAAGAAAAATAAGTAACGTCAGCTGCCTGTGTCCCAGGCTAGAAGTTTATAGAAAGTGAGAATTCATTGATTGTTTTTATTGGTATAAGTTGAAATTTAGTGACCAAAGCATATAAAAATATGGAAGCTCAGGAACAAACAGAAAGATTTCCCCGATTATGGCTTATTATGAACACTATATATATTAAAGACATGTTTGTATTGTTTGATTTTATACGTGTCTGTATTTAGATCTAATCCTGATGGGTATGGTGTAGCTCCACATTGTCTTGATCCTGGAACAGTAGAAAACGTTACAGAGGAAAACTTTGATGGACAAAATTGGGAGCAGCACATCCAGACCTCTGATATCAGGTCAAGGTCAAAAGAGTGACGCCTCAAAGGGAGTATCGAGCTCCACAACAAGAACTCTGGTATTTGGTCAAGGTAAAAAGAGGGACGCATCATCGAGAGAAGTTTAATCATGAAAGATTGTGTTCAGAAATGTTTCTCAACTGGGTGCTGTTGAGAAAAAAAAATCACGGTATTTTTATATTTTTATTTCTGTCAGATCTAGTATTTCAATTTCTCTTTTGGAGAAAAAATGGCAAAAAATTCAGATATCTTTATACACTTTCAGCGGTATTTGCATGTACATCAGCTGAGAAAATTGATAAATAGTAAAATGCATTTTCTTTTAGACTTTATAATCATTAACTGTTTCAGTTGTAACATAATGTATGATTGTATCATGTCTTACTATTTAATGCGTTTGTATATTACAGTGTTTCATTATATTTTTTATTAATATAAACTATGATTTTTTTTTTATAGTTTTTCATGTACGTATGTATTCATTTATTTTTCCTCCTTCAAGCAGACATACACTTTCAGTTGCACAAATTCAAACAATTCATTTTGCGCTTTAAGTGTGCACCTTTATTGAAATGAAATCTTCATATACAGTGTATGTACGAGTACATGAAAATTTATTAAACAAGCATTTTAATTTACCTGATAATTCTATTTTGTCAATGAAAGTAAGAATTCAAGAAAATATTTAGCAGCATACCAATAGTCCTTCACTGAGTACACCTTTCCAAAGACAAAGAGAAGAATTTTGAATTAGAAAACTTGGGACAGCCTTTCCCTATGGAGTGTTGGAAATCTATACAGTCAACAGTTTGATAATGTAAATGTGATAGGCTTTTTTTAAACCTATACACAGAGACATGGGCGTAGTCATGGGCATCGGTCTTACAATAAACCCACAATACACGACGTCTCTTTTGATTCGTTACCACCTTATGTAAATCAACAGTTACGTCTACATCATATTGCACCAAACTTTACTCTGTCCCTTTGAAACTTTTAAATAGTCTTCTTGAAAAGGTCATTGAAAGTCCAGTTTTTGATTCCTCGACACCAGGCTTGGATATGTGATTATGGATATTGAAATTCATAGGCTTTTTAAACCCCCACGTTTTACTGAGCTAAAACAATTCGTCTTTTCCTTAAACTTCAATATGTCAACAACGGAATTGACGCAGTTAATATAATCAATATCTTTAATCACAAAAGGGTCCAGTCTTGAATTCCACCATCTTTCAAGTTAAAGTCTACCCCTTGTATTCCCTATAAATATACATCGACTATTGCTTCCAAACTTTTTAACTACAAGTAAAACTTTACAGGGCCTGGATATCGAATGTCTGAGACATAATCCTCCATCGTGTTCATGTTCTTCTTCAACCTATAACTATCATAGTCCTGCTAGACACGTTATCACAGGTGACGTAAATATAGTTAATAATTTAGATTAAATCAATAATCTTAAAAGACCTAAATATAGGGAAGCCCGAGCCTTCAACTGGCGTCGGAATTTCATAAATATTATGGATTCTGTAGAGGATTACGCTAGGCGGTGGGCTAGATATGAAAAAGAAGACGTTGACACTTTGTCATAATGGATTAAATGTATCAGATCTATGTTACGACCGCGTATAAAAAGATTAAGAGGCGACATGAAAACCATCTATCCTTCTGTATTCAACAATGCAGAAGTGTAAAAAGAACTATACAAATAAAATCATCAGTATGTACTGGTTCCTGCTGACAAAGCAGGTTAAGTCATTGTCTTCATTTCTAAGGCTCATTATATAAATTGTATTTTAGAAAAAATTGGTTTTAATTCTGCAAATGCTATTCCAACTTATTCTCATAGTTCCCTTTCTAAAGAGGATATTCTTCAAAATCATATGTCAGTTCTGAATACTTTTAATTAAGATCCCAAAGAATCAAATTGAATTTGAACAAACATATTTATAAGGGATTCCTAAACTTCATAAGAATCCTTACTTAAAAGATACATAGCGGATTCCAGGAATTGCTCAACGAAGCCTCTTTCTTTACTCCTCACTAAGATATAAACAGTAGTGAAGGAGAAACTTCAAGACTACTGTGCAACCAAATATTCGAGAAGTGATGTAAATCAGATGTAGATACTTAAAAATTCCAAGGAACTTTTGGCCAATTTGAAATCACAAGGTTTTACCAAAATCAACAACTTAAAAACTTCCGACTTTTCAACTTTATACACAACAATTCCAAAGAATAATTTTTTTTGCTTTTTTTAAAGCTTTTTGATATCATTAACAGCTAATTTTCCAATAAAAATGGAACTCGTAAATTTACTTGTCATTGATACATTTAATCCATTATGACACAAGTAATCTGAAGTTGACATCAAAAAGTTGCTTTAGTGTCTGATTGACAATATCTATGTGGTTTTTGGAGACCAAGTCTTCCAACAATCTATCAGAATTCCCATTAATACCAATTGTGCCCCGTTATTAACAGACCTATTTTTGTATTAATATGAAGCAGAATTTGTGCGACAACTGTTTCAAAACGGGTATTTTTCTTGAAAAAGGCGTAAATGGTTATCTAACAACCAAGCTGTATGATAAACATAATGACTTTAACTTTTAAATTTTCAACTTCCTTACTTTTGCAGCAATATACCTTCATCACAAACATACGGAGTTCATATATCTCAGTTTATACAATACACAAAAGCACGCTCTACGTATGAACAATTTCTAAAACAAGGTAAAGTATTGAAAAACAAGTTGACCAAACAAGAATATCAGCAGTCTCATTTAAAGTCATAATTTCATAAGTTCTATGGTCGATACAATGACTTTGTCAGCAAATACAATTTATCATTGAGTCAAATGCTGACTGATGTTTTTCATATTATTGTTAGTTTATTATTAAATACACTGAATTGACGACGGATTTTCCCGTCATTTCCCAATCATGATAAGGAGGCATCGACGGGTGTGACCGGTCGTCAAGGGATGTTCCGTCCTCCATGGCACCTGATCCCACCTTTGATGTTTTGGAGGTCCGTGTTTGCTCTGCTCATATTTTATATTGTTTTATTGACTTTTGATCTTGAATATTGTTCGTTATCTCCATATGTTTCATGCACAATAATTTTTAAAATGGCATCAGGCAAATACTGAATACTATATAAAAGAGGCATTTTTTAAAATGTCTTTTGCGTTTTAAAATTGAAACAATATTCAAATATAATCTTCGAATGCACTTACGTTATTTATATAAATTGAATTACAAACGAGAATGTGACACCGGTCGGCATAGAAAGCCTTCTCTTTCACTACTGACACTTCTACTCACCTCTGGTATATTCAGGGGTCCATGTTTGCCCTGTTCTCGATTTGTAATTTTTCATTTATTCGTTACCTCAATGCTTGATGTAAAGAAGAGTGAAAGGACAATAAAACCAAATCTTTCATGAATGACACAGCTCTGAAGATCGGAGAATTGATATATTGCTTAATTTTGGAGAAATGACACTTTTCCTACTATTGACAAGGTCTTTTTATTTTTTGAGAAATGCTTCTTTTTTGTCATGAATGACATCATTGTCACTGTTAGAGATGTGCTATCTTCTTATCATCCAGGTAGCTTAATAAAGTCAATCCACATAAGATAGGGTTGAAATGTCAAATTAAGACATACTTTTACATGATATAGAAATTTATTTATACATGGATGTAAATAACACGTGTATACATAATATTTAAAAATAAATAAAGCGTTTCGAAAACGAACAATTGTTAACAAATACATTGTACAAAGGCTAATAGGGCGTTTGTCGTACAACTATACATGTACCACGCACAGAGTTAAAATTGAGTGCGGTTAGAACCATTTAAACAAATAACCCAGTTCAGTTCTTTAAAAATTCTGAAAACAGACAATTTTTAATGTAGGACTAATAAGGCTTTTTGTCCTACAACTTCCCCATACACGGGGTTAAAATTGAGAGCGGATACAACTATTTAAACAAATGGCCCATTCAGCTATTTAAAATTTCTGACACATTTCAGAAATTATTCAATGGTTTAATTGGTGATCTTTAGAATAAAGCTTGTAATTTAACTCTAATTTAAGAAATTTAAGAAAAATACACACGCCATCAGCATTGAAGAGCATGTAAATGCACATCATAATAGTTTGGAAATAAGCTTTAAGAACAGATGACACAAACAAAACCTGGATTGGTATATATTTTTGACCTTATTTGTTTGTAAATGATGTGTCTAATAAATATCTAAAATATTGAGATTTTTTCAAAATTCAACCAGTCTGCAATCATTCTTATTAATTTTGTTCCGATATACCCTAGTTAACTTGAAATAAAAGACTCTACAGAGTCTGACAAGTTTGATAAACGAGTCAACATTGTATATAGCTCCTTTATCACCTACTCAAAAGGTTTATTTCTCCCAGCTTATAAGCAACTGAATAGCATTTTCTGAGTACAATCCCTTTTTAATCTCATGTTGGCTATAACAGGTAAGATGATGTTACAGAAATTTCGACGCATTCTATTTTTTTTTAAATTTGCTATAATGACCTTTTAAGCGAACAACAATATATCATTGTGTTGTATCTTGGATGCCTTGTTTCATAACAGTCTTTTGGCCTTTGTTTTTGTGCTATTTTTTCAGTGCTCTAGCTGTCTACTAAATCAATTCATACGGCTCATGGGGAACATTACCTGTGAACAGAGAATGTCAACTCCTCCTATAGACACCTCATCCCGCCTCTGGATTGTACTTTTCGTTGAGACCTGTGTTCGTTTCTTCGCCTTTTTCATTGAAATCATATTCTGTGATCTTAAGTTGGTGACAAGTTTAAAATCTTTTAAGAATCTCTTTTCAATCTGATAGAATTTATTAAAGTTTATATGCTTCCCGAATCGAAAAACATCGAGCACAAATGTACTTATCTGAGAGTTTCAAAAAAAGCTTAAAAAGCTAATATTCGCCTATATAAGTCGCTTGTACTGTGGAATCAGCATTGTTCGTGGGGGCCCAATGTTCGTGGATTTCGCGAGTCACCCTTTCTCATAAATTTATAGCCCCACGAACGTTTATTTTGTTAATATATTGATTCATTGAACCATCGTATTTACGAGAAACCCACGAAATCGCGTCCGAACGAACAGGCTAAATTTTGCTTACCAACGAACATTAACCTCCATGAATTAAAAGGATTCCACTGTATATTTTCAGGATTATTTATAATCAAATGTGGAGATGGCAAACCTTTATCAAGATTAAAATGCATATAAACAATACAAATCCGAAACAGAGAAATCAAGGACCTCTTCAGAGGGGAGTCAGGTGCCATGAGGAGTAAGCATCCCGATCACACTCGCTAATCGAGTAAATAGAAAAAAACAGAACACAATTCAGTGCGTAAATATCAGCCTAACGATTTGTATAGAAAACGTAGGTGGTGAATTGTCCTTGATCATTTAATAAGTCTTATCATGGATTTAAAATAACGTGTTTGGAAATGAACTCGATATTTACCTTTTTCTTCTAGACAAAACGATTTCATGCCAGGGCTCTATGTACATTGGTTCAAAAAGTATTTTAAGAATCGCACTGATATTTAACCTTTCACTCTCAGTAAATCGGTTTCATAGAATTAATCATAGGGCCATTCAGCAGTAAACAAAATAATTCTCTGACGCGTCTAGAGGGACGTCTATAAGATGCTAGTACAAAGAATTATGTTGTGTTTTTTTTCCTAAGAGAGGACATGCTTTAAAATAGAAATGACTGTTAGAAATAATGAGAAAAATTCCGAAAGACTTTTGAGACCTTGATTTGACTCAAATTATTAGTATAATTTTCATTTATTGCCATTTTATGTCTCTAAAAAATACAAATCATGATATAAAGCATGAATTGATCCAACAATTACAGAATCATCCATTTTTTTAGTTAATTTATTTTGATTGTATACCGTGTATTTCAACATCATAACTTTTATCAACAAAAACATTTACCTTATCAAGCCTTTCTATAACATTTCTCCCCTTGAAAAAAGAACTGGAATGGCTACAGAGCATTAGACACAAGTGGTTTTATTTCACCATCTTTATTACGGAATAGGGGCTTTGTTGTTGAAAGTGAAAAACCCATTCTATTGGAAGTAAGTTACTTCAAATTGAATGCCAATAACTTATTTTGCCTCCATTTTGCCGTATCTTATATGCAAATATTTGCACCATTATAATTTTTTCTCTGAATTGTAGCTCACCTCTGAAAACATCAAATGAAAATAAGTAGGGCTACATTGGTACATCTTCAAAGTTGTCTGTCCAATCAAAACAAACAGAAGAGACACAAAGCGGTGCAAAATTTAACTTTGTAACGAATCTTGGAAAGTCTAATTGGTATAGTAGAAGTTCCAGAACATCAACGGCTACCTACTATATGTTAAAGATAGAATGGAATGTTCATGTTTTGCTTGGAAAACCTCAATCATCTGTTCAATCAAAACATTAAATACACGATGGCACTTTGTAATGAGGATTCTGTGTCTATTTAAATGTGATTCAATTGTAAAGAAGGATAAAGATGTGAATTCTCCAGTTAAACTAACATACAATAGGAAATACGGAAAAACGGTCACCTTAATACCTTAATACTGTAACCTCTCGCTTGTCAAGATTTCCGAAACCAAATTCGAAAAGAAAATGCCTATTTTATCGTCCTGTCTGTAAATAAGTAGTCAGCATAATTCGTTGCAGAAAGATGCCTATCTTTTGAATTTATTACTTACTAAAATAAAAATCATAAACTGGAAAATGTAAACACTATTCATATATCATACCCCTCGTGTCAGTAATGTAGCTCTAAAAGCGAAAGTAATACTAGAAAGTCATATTGTATTTTCAAAGGTTTAAAAAAGGAGTTTTTTTCCTATTTTTTTTACTATTATCTATGTTTTTTAAAAAAATTTTCATTTAAAACTTTTTTTGGGAGAATAACGGGAATGTGCCTTTATCTAATTTCTATTTGATTGTATATCATGCAAAATTTTAGTACAAATTTTAAAGTAGAACACAATATAGTAAAGGAAAATCTATGCACGTCTTGTCACATAAGGATACATGAACACTCAGTAGATATTAGTATATATAAGTATAAATCGTCATTTCATTAATGAATATAAACAAAAACTGTTCTTTCTATGTATGTTAAAATTAATTAAACTATCACGAAGTTGCCACAATGAAGTAAACGAAGTTACATAACACAAAAGAAAGACAAGATAAACTTAAACAGAAGCGGTCGGTGGCCTTTCCTACATCACTCCACGTTGTGGTACTATATTCCATGTTCACGTCATCAGAAGAATCCTTCTCGTCGTCCGTCACTTTCCGCTTCCTTCTCAGTAGTGAGTTCAAGAAACTTCCGGGAAACATTATTTTGTGAAACAGCTGACAAACCCTCGGAATTACCTTTACTTCTTCACGATGATAAAAGCGCAATCCCATGATAACTCCCACCACAACAAATATACCTGTAATGAAGTCTACCAAAAGTTTGTAGCTAAGGTAGGCCACGCTGGGCTGTGAAGCTTCTGGTAATTTGTCTTGTATGAGCGTCAGATACACAGCAACAGCCAACAAGACGGTGACAGCAAATCCAACACGTTCACCAGACTCATGCGGCATCATAAAGACAAATAACTGGAGGAAGGAAAGGAAACAGATTGGAAGGATTAAACTAGATATGTAGTAGGCTGATCGTCTTTTCATACTAACGCTTATCCGAACCTCTTGAAAATCAAGTTCGTTGATTGTGGTGTAAATTTGGGTTCCTGTAACAGCCCAAAGACCATTCTCACTGTATATTGACGTGTTTGCTATCTTATTTGTTTCTGAGATATTGAATAATACCTCTGTTCGACCGAATCCTATTACATAGAACGGTAACACGCAAGTCTGAGAATCAAAGGGATATTTAGACAAATCAAAGTCACACGTACTTTCGTAAAGATTTGGGATATTCCACACAACAAAGCCATTACTCTCTACTCTCAGAGTCAATTCACAATGCCCGGGATATTCAATTTCACCAAAATCATGCATATTAAGGATATAGGGTATCCATATCTTCTTTTGTGGAACAATGATGGAATGGAGATACCCACCATAATTACTCGGATTCCAAGTCAAACGATCATCGATCCAATAGACACTCAAAGCCCCCGTTACTGAGAATTTACCCGTGGACTCTTCTAAATCCTTGATGCTTTTTAAGATGAAGGTGGTATCAATTTGTAACGGGAGGTCCCTGTTTATCCCTGGTCGAATATCCCTGTCGTACGTAGAGTTGAATATAGCGGAATGGAGGTCCAACTCGTTGTGAAGACTGTAAGTCAGCGAAATAGGGATCACACCAAAGAGGATTATTAAGGTGTGGGAAAGACCCTTTGCGCTCTTCAGTCTGTCCCCCATTAAGCAAGAAAACTGTATTTTCACATGGACACCAGCTAAGTAATAGAGTAGGTTGTTTAACTTTTATGTATATATGTACGAATCAGAGCATGCAGAGCGCAGAAACATTTTTTTTCAACTCATTGAATTCACATATCAAAGGTACATTTTTAGGTTCTGATTTCAAGGGATTCTGCCCAAGTCTTGTGTGATTTCTTACAATAAATTTAATAATTGGCTTGTCACATGTACCGCCTATAAATGATATTATGGATGGCACTAAACAGTAAGTTACCTTATTCTCTTTTGTTCACGGATATTTAAATCCCTACCTGGATATATTTATAATTACTAATATTAAGTGGTTAAGGGTTTAATATTTTTATCTAAACCAAAATACACATACATGTATTTTGATTTGCCCCTGATGTAATCAAAATGCACAGCGATTTTTTCCCCTCAAAAGTACTAAAATATGATCCTGTATACTTATTCAAACAACATAAATCAAGAGTAGAGGACACACGGACCTCTAATATCATCAGATGTGGGATCAGATGTCAAAGTGTAGTAAACATCCCTTGTGGACCGGGCTCATTCTCTGTGTGCTCCTTGTCATGATCGAGCAAACAGACGAATCAGTTATTGAATTAAATGTTCAAACGAGACGACTTTTCTTTGTTTTATGAACATGTTTTCCAAAATCTTGTCTCGGTTTAGAAATTGATCGTACAGAGAGCAGATTCTTGCGTATCGAACCAGCTGCAGGTTGGAGACATGCATGAAATTTATATGTTGTGCTCGACACGTGGTAAATGGTGAATTAAATAAAGATAAAATGAGGATTTTATATTAGAATCAATTGCTGGCATTTCTTTTTAAAAAGTCAAACTTTTGGAAACTCTATTCTTTCAATATGTATAATAATTTAAATCTACTCTTTATTCTGAGGAAGATTACGCAAGGCGCTGTGCAAAACATAAAAAGATGGACTTTGAAAAGGGATGAGATGTTGCAAAGGAATGTTGAAATCTCGCATCAATCGAATAAGATGTAATTTGAAAGAATGCAAAGATGTAATTATAAAGACATGAAACATATACAGATAACAAATAGTATTCAAGACCAGAAGTCCATTAAACAATACAAATTATGAATCAGACCTTTAAAACTTCACAAGTGGGATAAAGTGCCACAAAGGAGTGTCCCCCTGTGTCGTGTACTGCGGGTCATTAATCTGGAAATAAAAGGAAAATCATTCGACAATTGAGTGTGTAAATAATGGTCTTACAATAAGCATGAAAACCTTCAGTCAGCATTTCACATTATGATAAATTATATTTGCTGGCAAGTTCATTGTTATCGATCCTAAAATGATGATTTCAAATGAGTCTGTTGATATTCGTGTTTCATAATTATATTTGTCAATAACTTACCCCATTTAGCTTATCGAATAAGGGAAGGATATTGAAATAACGAACAGTATTCAATATCAAAGTCCATAAAACAGTACAAAATAGGAGCAGAGCAAACTATGACCTCCAAAACATTAGAGGTGGGATCAGGTGCTATGGAGGAGTGAGCATCCCCTGCCGACCGGTCGCTCCTTGTCATGATCGGGAAATAACGAAAAAATCCGTCGTCAATACAGTGTATAAGTAATGGACAAACAATAAGTATAAAGAACGTCAGTCAGCAATTTACTCAATGATTAATTGTTTTTGCTGACAAGGTCATTGTATCGACCGTAGAACTTAACGAAATGATGACTAAACGAGACGAAATGTACATTGCTGCATAAGCAGGGGGGGGGGTGACAATTGAAAAGTAAAAATCATCACTTTTATCATAAAGTTTTGTTGTTAGATTACCAGTATTTTTTTATGATAAAATATTCAATAATAAAAAAAATGAGTCAGACTCTTTGGTATCTTTTATTTCCAGCTCATCGAAATATTTTTATCGAAATAAGAATGGAAATAACCATTGTCAATTAACATTATGTCGTCCATATATCTAAATGTTGAGTTTAAGGCCACAGCAAGTGTTTTCTTCTTTGCACTAATACGATTTTGAACAAATTCTGCTTCATATGAATTAATAAAAAAAAAATCACAAAAGTTGCACAGGATAAAATAAACTGTTTCATCGATCTTCCTATGAATAGCATGATAATGATCATAATACAATAAAAGAATAGATTTTCCATTCTTCTTCATTTGTTTGTTGGCAATTCTATTTTGCTATTCCTCATTTTGCAGTCTTTCACTGTTTTAAAGACAATCATAGCACAAGAGTACTTCTTTTGCAGGTTTTTGGAGCACGAATATCTGGAATCTTCCATCAGGTTGCGTTGTGTATTGATTCATCTTTTCTAGTGAAGTACTACTATTGTCCAGATTATCGGGCACTAGAATTAAAATCAACCGGATTTTGTCTTTTGTCTTTCTCGAACAGTTACAGGACCCATTAAGTTTTAGAATCTGCGGGATGATAACCAACGACTGATTAAACAGTCCGAAATTTTTTTTTCGATCATAGGGATATTGACGGAAAAAGCGTGAATCACTAAATGTAGTCTTTTTGATGATTTCACCTCATATAATACCGGTACCAGAGGGCAAGTCATTCATTAAAAAATAGTTACATTTGTATTTCATTCTTGATTCGGTCTGCGTACTAGTATTTGAATTTAAAATTCTGAGGTAGGTTATTGGACATTCAGCAAAACAGCCATTGCTGTGAACGATTGACGACAAAATATTGCAATCCTGAGAATCAGGCGAGATGTTGACAGTGGAAGAAATGTGCTAAATCTTAGGTTTTAAAGTCTTAATTTAGTACACTTTAGTATAAATGCTGAATCCAAATCCTCGTTTATCGTGCTATTTATTGTTAATGTTTAATTAAAAGTATCGTACAGAATCTTGAAAGTAAAATTCAAAAAGTAAGTTCCAAAAAGTGATAAGAAATTAAAAATTAACAACAATCTTGAATGAGAATAGTTCAATTCTGTCATCTTCGCTAGCGAAGATAAATTTGACTTTGATTGTTAATTCACGATGTTGTTGATTCGTATTTCTAATTTTTTGTGTATGGCCCATTATTTGAATCATGATGCAACAACTATGAAATAAACTAAGTTACACAATGCCAGGGGAAGACCACTTAAAATGAAATAGAAGCGATCGATGGCCATACCAATGTCCTTCCAAGTCAATGCGTACGTGGTGTTGATCCCAGTAACATCTTCAGCAGATAATTTTTCAACGTCTGTAACTTTGGCGGAACATTACTCTGTAAAACAGCTGTAAAAGTTTAGAAACATCAACCTCCTCGCGATAATAAAAGCGCAATCCCATGATAACTCCCACCACGTTGAATATACCTACAATAAAGTCAACCAAAAGTTTGTAGCTAAGGTAGGCCACGCTTGGCTGTGAAGCTTCTGGCAATTTGTCTTGTACGAGTGTCAGATAAACAGCAACAGCCAACAGGACGGTGACAGCAATTCCAACACGTTCACCAGACTCATGCGGCATCATAAAGACAAATAACTGGAGGAAGGAAAGAAAAAGGTTGAAAGGATTAAACTAGATATATAGTAGGCTGATCGTCTTTTCATTCTAACGCTTATCCGAACCTCTTGAAATTGGATTTCGTTAATTGTGGTATAAATTTGGGTTTCTGTGACATCCCACAGTCCATTTGGGCTGTATATCAACATGTTTGCGATATTACGTGATACATTAGAAAATATCTCTGATGGTCGGAATAAGGTCACGTAGAACGGTACCGTACAGGTCTGACAATCAAAAGGGTAGTTTGACAAATCGAACTGACACGTACTTTCGTAAAGGTTTGGAATTGACCACGATACAGCTCCATTACTTTCTACTCTTACTGTCAATTCCTCGTGTCCAGTATATTTTACTTCACCAAAAGCATGCATGTAAAGAAGAAATGGCACCCATATCTTTTTCTGTGGGACAAGAATTGATTCTAAATTCCCACCGTAGTCTTGTGGATTCCAAGTCAAACGATCATCAAACCAAAAGACACTCAAAGCCCCCGTCATTGAGAATTTTCCAAGGGATTCGTCCACCTCTTTAATACCTTTGAAGATGAAGTTGATATCAATTTGTAATGGGATGTCCCTATTTATCCCTGGTCGGATGTTTCTGTCGTATGTAGAGTTGAATATGGCGGAGTGGAGGTCCAGTTCATTGTAAAGATTGTAAGTCCGACAGACTGGGATGAGAAAAAAGAGGAACACAAGGATGTTTAACAAAATCCTTACTTTCTTTTGTCCGTTTTCCATCAAAGATGCTTTTTTCAAATTTCACAAAAGTTGCACAGGATGAAATTTATATTTCCATTCATAAAAATAGTGAGTTTTGATCCATGGCGCTCAATACTGTTAAAGATGCTTATGCTGGTAATGCTTAATACTTAATGGAATTAACTTTTATAGTAATGTTAGCTCCATTATAATCTATATTCTAAAATTTATTCTTCAAACAAACAATTTGTCTTTCATTTATGAATTTCATTTATGAATATATTCATTTGGAATCGATACTTTTCATTAAGGTTGACAAGAATGACTGACAAGGCAGCTTTTTTACAATTTCGATTCAGAGTTATGGCTTGATTCTAACTTTCAATACGAATAAAGTGCTAGGGAGTAGTTTATTGTCATAAGCTTTATCGTGTCGTTTCTTTTATGAAAGAATGGAAAGAATAACTCTTTATTTAGCTTTGATATTTGATCATTCTATTATATCTTTATATGGAGCTCTTCTTCTCATGGAGATCAAAATAGTCTAAAAATGGCCACAACCACCCAGGCCCTTTAACAATGGTAATTTCCATTCCTATGTCTATATGATATATCCTGGTGAGCTTGAGATAAAAGATATCACATATGCTTACACATCTGTTTCATACTTGGATATTTCACTTGAAAAAGACGTTAATGGAAATCTATAAACCAAGCTCTATGATAAACGTGATGACTTTAACTTTTCTATCGTCAACTTCCCTTACATATGCAGCAATATACTAAGTACCTTCATCACTTGCAAACGGCGTTTATATATCTCAGTTGATTCAATGCGCAAGAGCATGCTCTACGTATGAACAATTTCTAAAACGAGGTAAATTGCTGACAAATAAGTTGATGAAACACGAATATCAGCAGTCTCATTTAAAGTCATCATTTCGTAAGTTCTTTGGTCGATACAATGACCTGGTCAGCAAAAAGAATTTATCATCGAGTCAAATGCTGACTGAGTTTTCATGCTTATTGTTAGTCCATTATTTATACACTGAATTGACAACGAATTTTCCTGTTATTTCCCGATCATGACAAGGAGCACACTACGGGTGTAACCGGTCAGCAGGGGATGCTCACTCCTCCATGGCACCTGATTCAACCTCTGATGTTTTAGAAGTCCGTGTTTTCTCTGCTCCTATTTTTTGTATTGTTTTATGGACTTTGTTTTTAAGTACTGTTCGTTATCTCCATATTCTTCAGCAACCTAAGTTGTCAGCATGTCATCGATTTCCCAACGCGTGGTAACACATCCTTGACAAATGCACCATCCTTCTCAGAGAAACAAGACTTCTTACAGGAGTAAATGATCATGATATTGTACTAGAAGACATAAACGTTGTGTTTATTGTGACCCTCCGACATCACTCAGCAAGAAGACTTATACATCTTTGGTCACAGCAGATATCGAAGCATCATTATTTGGCAGATATCTTGAATATCTGTTCGTACGTTATCTCTATATGTTTCATTGGCAGACAATCTGGCAAAATTTCGGTAACATTGCTTCCACTAGTCTCCAACAGATGTGATATGGAATTCACCCATTCTATTAACTCTTGTGCAGATTTCATTTCCAGCTTTTTCAATCAGCCATGGTGAGGTCAAAATATCCGGAGACTTGGTATTTTAATGAAACGACAGGCACATAGAAAACGAGGGTTCACTTCATTCCAGCCCAAACGATCACACAGATATCTTGAACCAACAGTTTTAATGTGTCTTCCAAACAGAGTCGGTACGTAACCTAGGTCAATCAACCTACCAAGCGGTTAATATATAACACCAATCACAGAATAGGGTGTACTCAAATAACCTCAACACTCTCAAGGCAAGTAAACCGGGAAACATCACAACCAGATTCTTGATGACAGATTCATCGTCAGTATCTCCCATACTTACCATCATATTCCAACCATAAGTAGACTAATGGAAAATTCCAGATTCATGATGGGAAAACAGCGTACCTCGCGTCATTATCCAAGAAAGGAGATTTTATAACTAGGACACAGTGTCCCTTGCTGGGATACTGTAAGACCCTCGAGTAAAGAAATGATAGCCATGCAGGTCATTACTTCACATATGGAGATTCAATGGAATAACTGGCTTTAAAATAATTAAATACGTATCTCTGTGCATTTCATTGTGATGTATATCAATTAACAATACTTTTCAGGGTTTCAGCACAACATCCAGTCAGTTTTCCATTTTTTCTTGTAGTTGGTCTAGGTCTTTCTGAAGAGTGGTCGTGACGGTGTCTTCTAGCTATTCCCACTTTTTAAAAATCTCAATTCCACCTATTCCCACTTGCAAATAACAATAGATGTTTAGATTTACCTGTATTTTGTACATTTAAAGACAGAAAATAATGAATACATCTATGAGAAAGTATGATTTATTTTGGATTTTTGAAATAATAAAAAGATCTTACAAGAAATAGCAACTTAATACCTAAATTTACGAACATAGTTAATTATTTGTTTACACAAAATTCCACCTACTCCCACTTGAAATTTAACCTTTTTCTACCTGATTTTCAGAAAGTGGGAATAGCTTGCATAAACCGTCGTGACTCCTCCACGGTTTAGCAGGCAATCGCCTGCAAGAGGCCTTGTTATGGATTTGTCACAACATGGGAGTTATTGGTAGGCTATTGGTGTAGAGCAGAAACAGCATGCATGCAGGGGAGCAATACATGCTCTGGGATATTCCAGTTGTTTCAGTTAGCCTCTCTCCATCAATCAGATGCAGACTACTAGCTTGCTTCTGTTCAAGAAAGTTTTGGGTCTAGTTCAATGTCTGTCTTATCACACCTTGGTCCAATTTGATGGTTAACCCATGCAACACTGGTCAAGATTTCTAGTCCGATTACGGATTGTTGTGATCGGTTGACTTTCACATGATTGTCCCTCTCTCGAAAGTCACGCTCCTGGTCAGAAAGGAAGCGATTACTCTCGAGATGATTAATACATGTAAGTGCAAGAAAATGTATATTGTTCAGTGGAGCAGGAAAATCGGCTTGCATGTATCGGTTGATAGAGAATCTGACTAGTGATGTAGGAATCCTGGGCTCGACTATCGATCCAGCATACATTTTCTTCTTTCCTGTTTAGTATATATGATTCGATTCCCTATAAACCACCCCTGAGCACTTGCAGGTGAAAGTCTGACCAGGGTAAAAAATAACTTGGGTGAATATACAGAGTAAGATAGGATATTCTTCTTCTTTCGTTAACACTGGTAATGTACGTCGCACCAATGTTGAGATTTTTCGCACATGAATTTGGAGTTTGGATCTGGAGGAATGTAAGAGGTTAATTGATCGATCCGTGGTTATCGGCTTGGATACCTCTATTTGCAGAGATCAAACATGATTGTCGTTTCAGGGGTCCCTGGATTGATTCCCGGTCTAATCTTTTATATATTATACGTACATCAAATCAATTATTTCTCCGTCGTCCGCGTGGCGCAGTGGTTCTTCAGAGCGTCTGCTCTAGAGTCGCGAAGTAAGGATTTGATCCTTACATCGCGGGTTCGAATCCCAATGTATAAAGACTTGTCCTTCGGATGAGACCGTATAAACCGAGGTGCCGTGTCGTAGTAGGTGCTGGCACGAAAAAAAAATCCATCCTTGCTCAATGGCCCTCAGTGTCGAGTATAGGACAAAACTGTGAAGCTCTCCACCGGCAAGTGATGGCGTCTCCATATGAGTGAAAAATTCTTTGGCCAGTTTGGGGGCTTTAAACAAAATCAATCAATTATTTTTCCTATCAGTTGCATTGCTGATCAAATAAATTATTTCAGAATTGAAGAGTTCGATAAATTAATTAATCAGAGATCTTTAATCAAAAGTGGAATATTTGCGCTCCAGGACAGATTTTAAATATTCTTTTTGGCACAAAGTCTGGTTTCCTGTCCTTCTAATGCTTCGCCCATGCACTCGGAGTTCCTCGGATGACTCGTACCTCGCACATAACCTCGGACGTCAACGGTGATCTACCATCTTACTGTTTCAGTCATGTGATCTTATTTGAATTTCATTCAAATGTCATACATTTGAGATCGGAGTTATTGTGTGGCGCACTCAACAGTTTGTTCTAGCTTTCAAAGCCTACGTACATGAGGTTGTAATCAAAACTTGTTTACGATAAAGAATTGCACATATTTAGAAACATTTTCGAGGAACGTTATGCAGAGCGAACTATGAAATGCGTGAAAAGGCAGTTTCCGGCGAAGAAATGTAAGGATCTGTTGCGTATTCCTCCACTAATCACATCCGAGGTTTGAATGGAGCGAAGCGGAGTCAGCCGAGGATTGCCGATTGTCGCCCATGTATGGGAACCAGACTACTGTTTACCACACTGTCACTTCCGGTGTTGGAATCGATTTCCAATGCTGAATACAAACGAAATAGAGCTCTTGATCTCAAAAGCTAGTGAGACATCAAAGAGTAAGTTCTTTGCAATTTTATTGTGCATTTGTTTTTATGTAAACTCAAGTGGCATAAAAAGATATGATAAATAACTTTCATTGATTTAAATAAAACTGTCTGACAGATGAGAGAGCATGCAAGCGTCGAACTCTGTCAAATGGGCTACTCCGTTTTATTAAACAAGGGTTGATTTTATTAATGGATTAAAATTAATATCTAAGCAAGGAGAGACAAAGGCGGATTATAAATTATATTCTTGTTATAAAAAATTAGCAGACCGAGGAGTAAAATTAAAGGAAAAACTGATTCAGACACGAAAATGACAAATTATAAAAATCAGTGGCGGATTTAGGGGGGGGGGGGGTTCCTGGGGGTCCGCTCCCCTTTGAATCCAAAAATATACACAATATTTGTTGTTGTTTTTTTTTTTTGGTGTGGCTGTTGGCCCCTACCCTGACCTCAAACTGGTCGTCCCCCCCTCCCTCCCTTTTCAAAATTTCTGGATCCGCCACTGAAAATATATCATTACTTTCTTTAATCTGAGATTCCTTTAACTCAGAAGGAATCTCAGCTAGACTATACCTTCTTTAACTCCAGAATCATCATTTAAGAAACTGTAACAAATTCACAACACTTGAATTAACCCATCTCTTTTCTCTTGGGAGAAGTTGACAGGATTTCACCTCCATCAATTATATACAAATCTAAAATAGGGGGTGGGTTATGATCCAAAGTTTTTACATATTACTCCAACTAAAAATGACTCCTTTAGAAATGCAGACCCATATTAAGTGAGTATGAAAAGTCAAGTATGAAACTAAATAGAAGAAGTGACCCCCCCCCATTGCCTGTCATTCGATCTATGGAAGAGTAGAGGATTGCAAAAGTATGTTCATTTCTCTAAAAAAAATAAGCTTTGTTTCATAGGTGAGACTCTGATGAAATATAGGCTTAGGAAAAACTGAATTGATGATTCAAAAATACACTTCTAATAATATGATCTTTTTTTAAAAGTTTTGAATTGATCATATCAAAGAATTTGTATTAGGTATTCTTTTTCATGCATTTGAGGTTTACCTTGATTTAAGGCAAGTGCTAACAAACCCCTGTACAGAGAACATTGACTGAAACTCGCTACATATCTTTATTTGTAAGGATTTTTATAAAGTTTAGGAATCCGTTGTAGGTATAGACTTTATCTGATTCAGATTTTTTTAGAATGTTGAAAATAATTAAATTTGACATAAGTTTTAAAAGAATTTCCTCCTTAGGAAGGGAGCTATAGGGGTATATATTGGATCACCACTTGAATAATAAAATGTTAGTTCCACTAAAATGCAGTTGTTAGGTTTGTCATAAACCACTTTGCAGTAAGTGTGAAATAGCAATAGATGTGTAATGTATGCATCTTGTACTTTTCATTTAACCGATCATGGTCTACATTTACAGCTGAAGTGTCTGGATAAATGGCTGATTTTTCTGAGCTCCTTTATATAAAGCTGATGATCCAAATTAAAATCTACACTATGTAATAAGAAATTAATATGATTGAACATTTGTTTCTTGGGGAAAAGTTTGGTTTATTTAAATAAACTCTTCTTAAAACCAAAGCAGTTCTATAGTTTGTCTTTAACATGCACGAACTAGAGGGGGTCGGGGGGGGGGGGGGGGGGGGGGGGGGGGGGGGTCAGGACCCCCCCTGGAATTGACAAGTTTAAAAAATGTATATACTAAAGCAATAAAAAATTTACCATGGACCCCCCTTGGAAAAAGCTGACCCCCCTGTTAAATGCATATATGTATGAAATGGGAATGAAAAGTGAAAGGTTTGGGCGACTTAAAGTTTTTTTGTGTTTTTTTTTATTTGCTTGTCAAGACATTTCTGGGATTGGATTTTTTTTTGGACTGGGTTGGACCCACCCTGGAAAAATTTCTGGATCCACGCCTGTTTTAAAGTAAGGATAGTCTTAAGTTCACCGTCAAAACTGCTAAATCCTTGCATATCATGTATATATTGGCTTTGAAGAATATTGGGCTTTTTATCAATACTTTAAAGGGGAGCTCTTTCCTTATTTTCATCAAAATAAATATTATTAATGTTAGAATATTTTATGGGCATTGGAAGCAACATTTAAAGAAAAGGCTGATATACATGATATATGTAATGGATTTTAACACTCTATCTTCACAGTTTTGTCATTCCTGGCTTTTGCTCTGTCCATTAAACATGATGGATAATGGCTCATTAAATTCTCTGTCATTTAGAGTGGTCTGATACTGTATACATTGAAGTGACCATCCATGGCTGTTATTTTTACATTCTATCAAGTAATTACTCTGAGAAATTTAAGGTACATTAGATTTTTTTCACATATATGACTGCAGGAGTGCCATTTTTTCATACGAAGCAGGGATAATGTTTTCCCATGACTCCAATACTCTCTCTTAGACAATATATAATGTAGGAGTTGTTGGTATTATATACATGACAGCTCTCTCCATTACATGATGGAGAATCTTTGTGATACATGTATATATATTGTGTAGTTATGGATTCATTGAACATCAGACACATGTTACAGGGAGGTGAAGCAGACACCATTGATCTGTAGTATTACTGATTTAATGGCTTAATGTTGTGACAGAGAGTTTACTAGAGTTTCATTATATAGGAGTGAGTTATTTTAAAAACTTTATAGTTAAGTCTTTATTCTTTTTAAAATTTATATTCATGCTCTATGTGTACAAATAACATAAGAATTTTATTCTTGTGTTGTTATTGTTTTTCATTTAAATAAATCCAAGTTTTATGATGTGACAGTCATAGTGCATGATTTAAAAGAAGCTGGTAGAACTTTCAATGCTTCCATTGAAACATTACATCTGTTTTAGTGATGTACTGTACACGATATGTAAGGTACACATCTTGTTTTTAGTGAGGTTATGTTTGATGTGGAACGTCCACATTTGATCTGTATAAATCATTTGTTTTAGTGATTGTACTGTGTGATGTAGAAGTGTTTAAGATTACAAGCGAAATTCAAAATACATGTATTTACATTCGTGTACAAGTTGCTGTTTTTAAAAAATACATAAAATAGATAAGGACACTTTATTTATGGTTTGAATGCAATTAGGTGTCCTGATGGGGGCAATTTTTGGCTGGGTTGTAATTGTTGTTAGAGTGAGTTGTCTTACAATGACCTGTCTTGCATTATGATGCCTGGACTACAATGAAGCTGACTTTTTCCCATAGCATCCACTTGAGTATGCATGCATATCCATTTTCTGTGATGTCAGGATATGTACAATAAACTGTAGGAATAAGAAAGTTTAAAGACTGTGTTAACTCTAACCAGATGCTTTCAGGACTGTTACTTGTACCAGTTTTCTGGTATGGCATTGGGGGGTTCATGAGTGATAATCCCAAAGCAAACCAAATCCCTTTTGAAGTCATTGTTTTTTGTAATATTATATTCTTCCATTTTCTCTTATACATTTAAAAAATCTCCTTTCTCTTCCTGTTCTTTAACCTTTTTATTTAGAGTATAATGGTAACCATGGTGGCTTTATTGCCCACACAGTATACATTCAGTGAAGATATGCACATGAAATATTGCTGTGGACTGATTTGTCAGTGATTATGGAATGTATTTCTTTATTAGGTGTAATTGAAAATCCATTGCAGTGATCACTATCGTGTAGCTAATGGTGACCACGTTATCGCTATGGATTTTCTGACATTTTCAGGATGTGCGTTTTCCGGAGTGGAGACCTTAGTATGTCTCCTATTGATTGTTCAGATGGAGGTTTTCTGTCTTAAGATTCTACATGGTCAAGGAATAGAAAAAAAAAATCTCAGATGACGATAATGTAAGAAGGGAAAATGGATTCTGGACTGCAATTTATTTTTGAAAAATAATGAAAGGGCAAAAAATTATTTTCGATAATACAATACAAAAAAAAAACAAAGATCACAACACAGAAAGCAACACAGAAAGCAACGTTAGATAAAAATTAAAGGGGAAGTCAATGAAAAGGAATTCACAAGAAAAAAAGGGGATCAATCTGCATGATTGATTCACAAATCTTTACAAATAATTTGTTATGCAGAGTCTGAGTTCATTAAGTGTATAGGTATATATGTACATCAAAGGAAATGCTTAGAGGGCAAGGCAGGCTGGCTTGGTTATGCTCTAAACTGATTGATTTCCTCAGATTTTTACATCTCATTGAATATATATGCCTGATGGACACTTAATAAGCTCAGCATCGTTATTTATGTTTCCATAAATATAATAAACATATTATAATATTGTTTGTTATAGTCAATACTGTTTCTTTTCGATTATTTGTTGCATACAGAACATTTGCAATGTGCATACAAGCATATAACTTACATAGATCATAAAGATTATAAATAAACATGATAAAGTCAATTATATATCTATCCTTTTCGTAGCACTGCATCCGATCAGGCAAGATCTGAGGTGAACCAAAATAAAAGTGCAAATAATTGAAACTTTGTATTTATTATTGTCACTCTCTATATAGCATGATGTTGTATTATTTAACTGGTATATAGGATTCGGTGAACTGCGTGGCTCAATCAATACTAGCTACAGTTTCTCTCTCTCATTGTGAAGGGTATCAGAGCCTTGCTCTTGTTATTTTTACATGCAGAGAGGCTTTAACGGATGGATTCTGTAATATAACTCTGTTGACTTCACCTGGATTAGATGATTGAAGATTTGCATAAGGTATTTCTAGCTGTTCTTACAATGTAAAAGAGAATTGATCAGCTGTAAGCCATGAACCACTTTCTTGTTGTTATTTAATTTGTGCATTATAATGTTGTAAATTCGCCGGGAGGATTGTAACTTGATGTGTGATATAGTTTAGTCATTTTTTTAAACTGAGTGAATTTTGTTGTGCCAGCACCTACTGTGATTCAAAACATTGGTTTATACATTTAGACAGTTTTCACTGTACCAACCACTCATCAACTATCTTTGCTAGCAAAGCATTTTTGGTCCATACGCTATGCTTGGCATAAATATTCTTTTTAAATTAATGCTGTTACTTGCATGCTATAGGGTCAGACATTTTGCTATACAGTCTTTTAAGTTACAAGGAGTTGATTCTTATGTTGTGAGTTTGAATCCACAGGTGACATACAGACCCATCCTTCATGAGACTCTGGCACCTGTGTAATCCCCCTGCATTTCATTATGAATTCTTACCCTTACTAAAATTCTCATTTTACTATATGAGTTTTTTCTTTACACAGCCCGTGTCTATTCTGACACAAAAACTTTTCTACTTTCCTCCCAATGTGTGTGGGATTCGACCCTGGAAAAACAATTTTAAAAATTTTAGGATATATTGTAAGTACCATGGTCCATTGGCCTTAACCTTTAACGTTTTGTAATTGAGTCACAACTTTTTAAGCTCTTAATGGCGGAGCATCCTTGATTGATTTTCTCTTGAATGGTCATTTGTTTATTTTATAAACAAGAATCCAGAAAATAGGATTTAAATATAGGCAGTAGTCCACTGATTCAGGTGACAACAGATTGATTGAGGCTATAGTGTAACCAGAACTGTATGGTCGTGATGAATTACAACCATGGTACTGTATTGATCACTAGCAGGGAATGATGTGTTTGAAGTTGTGGTAGTACATTCAGTGTGACAATATTTGTTGGCTGCTGTAATTAAGGATATGCAGGCATCATGAGGCTGTGTCATTGTCAAGGCTAGTGACAATAGCTGAGGGAAAATGTGACACCATCACCCAGATTGTCAAAGCCTATTACAGCATTATTTCCAAGTATAACCTGGATCTGACATAATTTTACAAGGTTACTTAAACTGTCTGGCAGAACCTCAGCTTATTATGACTACAGTCTTGAATGTTGGAACTTACCTGTAACAACATGGCAGCTAGTACAACCTGCTCCTTATTTTGGAAATACTTCTGGTAAAGAGTTATTGATAGGAGAAAGTTTGCATTTACTCTTCTTTGTAATACAATGTACATAGACATAGGCCAGGTCATAGATTGAGAAAAAACTTAAGAAATTGCAGGTACATGTATAATCTTTTTTTTAATTATAAATGTTGCTTATAATAATCAGTTAATGTAAACGCCCTCAGCATTGTTCAAATGTAAGCGGCATGCAGATTTATTTTATTAAACCAATAATTTGAGATTTAAAGTCTTATATGTTGCTTCATCTTCTCAGTTTAATCCTTCAGTTAAATACACTGCACATAATAGTATTACCTACATGGAGGCAGAAATTTATTTCCCACGAGATGAATGAAAACTTAATCTAGTTAAAGTCCATATCTTCAGCTGTTATAACTAATAGATAAAGTCAACATTTTAATATTTATAGGCCTGATTTCTTTGAAAACCTGACCACTCTTATGAAAGTCTAATAATGTTATTTTGTAATAACAGCACTTCGTGACTGCTTCATAATTATTTGTAGAACTAACAACTTCAAGAAGTCAGGTGGATTTAAATTTCTTAAACCAGAAATGAGTTTTTATCTACATTGGAAGTTTTTTAACAGGTAAATGTGGCTAAAAAAAGGGCCGGTATTTTTATAGCATACCAGCTGTGATCTCGGGAAGTCAGGTTCCTTTTTTTCAGTCTGGAGGTAAGAAAACAAAAGGGGTAGGTTTATAGGTCTTATTTACAGTATATACAACATAAGACTTCTTTTGAAGGTAATGAAAATGAAAAAGAAAGTGCCAGTCACATAAGTGGTATATGTACATTGTAAATGTAATTAGGAACATTATGAGTTGATTTACATTTACTGATAAGAAGTAATATTTCAGTGTTATAGGCCTTTTTATCAGTGATAGATTGGATAACTCAGTAACTCTGTTGAAACTATAAATATATGTGAATCAGTAATAAATATCAATTGGAGATTGTGATAGATGTCAACAAGTCCTGATGTGTAGCTGTAGCTGTCATTATAGTGAAGAGTTGACACTAAAAATTGGCTTGCGAGTCTGTTCATTGCAGTTCGGATTTTACCAGTGTTTCTGTAATCAATCTCTCATGATTTACCTATGTATGACGGCATATTTCAGACTTATTACACTCATGCTTGTTATGTCCGCTGTTGACAGAGGAGATGTTTACTTGTCCTAGGCCACCTGATCCCACCAGAGTGTCAGGGTTTTTGTCCTGTTCCTGAATTGTTTTGTTTACTTATACCATGGCATGCTTATTCATTAGATTGATTACCGGGTACTGTTCATTACACACTGTTAGTTATAAAAGAATTTTGATATTTTGTTGATTTTTTTAATTGAGGGAGGGGGAATCAGTTGTGTTCTATTGATTGGAATCATTTTTCCAAATGGCTGCTTATGCATAAGTTTGTAATTTAAAATTTTTATGGTTGTCTGTCATGCTTGTACAAAATGTTCTCATATGACATTTTCATTTGTATTGGTTAATGTTGAAGCTCTGTTAACAGAATGCTTGCATGTGTCTCTGTTTCTATGCCAGTCACTAAATCTCAGATTTTCCCCAGTAATCAAAATCTTCACGCATTGTCCTCAGTAATTGAGAGTTGTAAAAATATTGGAGACAACGTCCGGAGAAATTATCGTATGGGGAAATGTCAACGGAAAGCTGATAGCATACAGAGAGAGGACAGGATCGTTACAGTGATCTGAGAGGATTTGTTCTGTGATCGTCAGGGAATTTCTAATTAGTCATAAATGTGGTGATAAAGTGGATATGTTTAGCTGAAGAGAACTTTTGTTTCCTCCAATGATTCTGTAATGAGAAAGTGATGATTTTATAATGTCTTAGAAAAATGCAAGTGTCTATACACATTGCATCTTTATTCAATTTAAAAATTATTGTTTCTCAAAAAAAACGTAGTTGTCGGAGTCAGTAAAATTGGCTATACTATTCAAGTGCTTTGTTGACATTCAATGATACATTAACATGTGAATTTGTTTCTGACTTTGGACTTCAATTTTGTAGACTTCTATATTTGTCTGTCTGTCTGTAGTGAATCACTCACTTCAGATCGAAGATTTAGTACTACATAATTGGTATTAAAAAAAAATACAATGAAATAGAAAGTGGTAAAACTAGATAGGTGTCAACTTAATGCATTGATCCTATTGCAGTACATTATGCATCATACATGACACAAGATCTTTGCAGTTTTATAACACCAAAAAAAGCAATATATAGTTATGTGTGCACAGCTTGTGTGATTTATGAAATTGTACACACAATCTAATATGACCCCTCAATGCTCTACAGGCAAAATGAAAAAAAGTGTTTCTTGTTGCATATTGTAAAAGAAATTTAAAATTTGTATTTTTTTTTTTTTGGAAGATAGTCTCAGCATGAGTTGAAGATGCAGTGGAGCAAGATCAAAGGTCAACAATGTCGGGTTCCTCAGACAACGAGAACACATCACTGATGGCAGACCAGGCCAAGGCGAAGAAGAAGCAGCCGGACTGGAGCCGGTTTGGTCTGAGCCAGGAACCTGTCAAAGGAGAATCGGGTGTGACCCGGTCACCTTCAGAAATCCAAGATGGCAGCTACCAGTCGCTGGAGGAAGGCAAACATAACGAACTCTTCAGAGAGGATCAGGTATAGTCAGCCAAGGAATTAAATTTGTCAGCAAGGATGAGGCTCGTTAGACTGATTAATATTTATTGTTGATGTAATAGGCTATGTGGATAATTTAAGTTACATTTAATCTAATACTGTGAGTACAAGCTGTTTATTATCGTAGTTTATTTGTCAGGCCAAAACTTTATAATAACCAACTATGATGATAAAGCATAGTCAGCTAAAATTCATCTTGAAGGTCTGACATGAACATGATTAAAGAACATGCCTGTCTAACATATTATTGGGTGCATCATGACGTGTTATGTTACATGTAACTTCATATTTTTAGGTTTATTTGAAATACAAGTTAACTAACATATCATTTTACATTATATTCTGTATTTAGAATCTACAATTTCAAAACATCATGCGAAGGGTCTTTTAACATTTCATCATTTTTTTGACTGAATTTAACTTGAAAATCTAATTCTATGAAAAGATCCTTATTGAACAAAAAACATGAACAAAAGAGATATTATAATATAATTAGTATATGTACCTTTCAGCTGTCCTCCCAGAAGCCGTGGTATAAAGCCAACTTCTTTATTTCGGAGCCTGTTCTGTTCGGGACGTGGGACGGAGTGTTCACTTCCTGTCTCATCAACATCCTGGGTGTCGTCATCTTCCTCAGGATGGGATGGATTGTTGTAAGGCTCGCTCAAATGTTACTCATAAAAAAATTAAAGCGATTATATACAACCTTCTCCATGAAATAAAAAGCAAAAAAAAAGGGTGAGAACTGGGGCCAAAATAAAATTATAGTTTGTTTGGAATTGCCTCCCTCCTCAACGAAATGCCCCCCTCCTGAAAAAATTTTATTGACTAAAAGTAGGAAGAATTTTTTATGCCCCCCTTCGAAGAAGGGAGGGCATATTGCTTTGCTGCTGTCTGTCGGTCCGTCGGTCTGTCGGTCCATTCAGTTTCCGTTCATTTTCTTCATAACCGTTGCACATACTGAAATGAAATTTGGTATACAGATATATCACATGAATATCTAGGCCAAGTTTTGTTTTGGGTACGATCGCACCATTTTTGACAGAGTAATGCCCCTTGGACTTAGAAAAATTTCAATTATTTGCAGTTTCCGCTCATTTTCTTTGCAACGGTTGCACATACTGAAATTAAATTTGGTATACAGATATGTCACATGAATATCTAGGCCAAGTTCCGTTTAGGGTACGATTGCACCATTTTTGACAGAGTTATGCCCCTTGGACTTGGAAAAATTTCAATTATTTGCTATTTCCGCTCATTTTCTTTGGAACCGTTGCACATACTGAAATCAAATTTGGTATACAGATATATCACATGAATATCTAGGCAGAGTTCTGTTTTGGGTACGATTGCACCATTTTTGACAGAGTTATACCCCTTGGACTTGGAAAAATTTCAATTATTTGCAGTTTCCGCTCATTTTCTTTGCAACCGTTGCACATACTGAAATCAAATTTGGTATACAGATATATCACATGAATATCTAGGTTAAGTTCTGTTTTGGGTATGATCGCACCATTTTTGACAGAGTTATGCCCCTTGGATTTTGAAAAAAATTTAATTATTTGCAGTTTCCGTTCATTTTCTTTGCAACCGTTGCACATACTGAGATGAAATTTAATATACAGATTAATCAGATGAAAAGCTAGGTCAAGTTCTGTTTTTGGTACAATCGTGCCATTTTTGACAGAGTTATGCTCCCTTGGACTTAAAAAAAAATTCCAATTTGGGGGGAGGGGGGCATAAGTGTTTTACAAACATCTCTTGTTTTATTTAAGGACAGATGATACAAACAAATTTTTTCTTTGAAAAAGATTTAATATCATGTCACAAGTTTAGAAAAGTGGATGGTTCTTTCTTATTATTTCTCCGAAGAACTGAAAAATGAAATAGAGTTGGAAAATATTAGTAATATTTCAATAGAAAATCAAATATAGACAAAACACATTCAGTATAGGTTTACAAGTGAAAACAAATTTCAAAATATGTTATCTTGGCGCTTAAAGTTTAATTTAAACTTAAGAAAAATATACCAAGCCAGGTGAATTTTAAGAGGAAGATCAAAATTTCGAAAAATTAGTAATATCACATAGGCTGATTTTTACCAATTAGCTTTTCCTAATAAAATTCACCTGGCTTGGTATATTTTTCTTAAGTTTATATTACACTTTAAGCACTATGTTAACATATTCTAAAATTTGTTTTCACCTGTAAACTTTTACTAAATGTGATTTGTATATTTTTGTTTTTTCATTGAAATATTATTAATATTTTCCAAGTCTTTTTCATATCCCAGTTCTTAGGAGAAAAAATTCTAAGAACCATCCACATTTCTAAACTTGTGACATGATATTAAATCTTTTCCAAAGAAAAAATTTGTTTGTATCATCTGTCCTTAATCAATTTTTTTTGCCCATTACATGCACCATACAAAACACTTAGATACAGTGTCAGATCTATGTAAAATTAGTTTTTTTTTGTTGATGGTAGATACTTTTTTTAAAAGTCAGATAATGTATTAATGTTTACTGAGATTTTTATCAAAAATCCAAAATTTATCTTCAATTTAAAAAAAAATTAATAATTTCCCTCCCTCCCTCCTGGGTCTGAAACCCTTTATGTGGCAATTCCAAACAAACATTTTTTTTAAGGATGGCCTGGTGTATTGTCTGATTTTAATTTTCAGGGGAATGCTGGTATCCTATTGACGATACTGATGATTTTTGTGACTGTGTTCATAGTGCTGATCGTGGCCCTGAGTGCTATAGGGGTCTGTGAGAGATGTAAGATGGAGGGAGGGGGGGTTTACTTCCTCGTGTCTCACGTCCTGGGAGGAAGAATCGGGGGATGTATAGGAATTCTCTACTGCTTTGCACAAGTAAGATTTTAATATTAACTGAGTGCATTTAGCATACTTTTGTACTTGGTATAGCATTTGAAAAAGTGTACATATTTTAGATCAAACAAAATCCCTTTTGTTTATTTGCAATGTCTATTCACTCAGAAAATCCCCAAGAGACAGCAAATTTAATGATGAATTTTGTTAAACTAAAATGCAATCTGTTTAATTCTTCCAATGCAGTTAGTGCCAGCTAGAGAAATAATGAAATTTTCTTTACAGAATTGAGAACCATTAAAAGAATTAGATTTTATTACATGTTGAAATTTAAGTAGTATTTACATCCTTAAATCAATAAATTGTTTTTTTTTCAGTCTGTCAGTTGTTCACTGTCTGTGATGGGGTTTGGGGAGTCCATCATGCGACTGATGGGAGAGGAGGATCCATGGATTGCCAGGGGTGTAGCCATAGCCTTAGTTCTTCTTCTACTGGGTAATTATCTCATATCTCAAGCTCTTTATGTCATCATATTCACCAAGGTGTCCTAATTCTATCTGTATTTGTCTGTCATCATGTGATGTGTGTCAGTCACAATTACTTTAATCTTACATCACTTAGCTATGATATTTCAAACCTTCAACTTTGACATCATGTAGCCTATGACACTAGATTACAAAAGGACAGAGGCAAAGAAAAATCCGAGAAAATGTAAAAAAAAAAAAAGGGAAAAAAAAAAAAAAAAAAATTCAATGTTTTATTTCACTCTTAGATAGGATCTGTCCCACTTGTGAAGTGAAATTCATATTCATGCAACTACAAAACATTGAATATCCTCAATCTATATACATGTATATACTGAAATACCTTCTTTTATACATTCTCTATTTTTTATGTACACATTTTACTGTTTTCAGGTATAAACATAGCTGGAGTGAAGTGGGTGATCAGACTACAGCTCATTCTGTTGTTTGCCTTGTTCTTTTCTGCCATGGATCTCATTGTAGGATCTTTTGTTCACACCGATCCAGGTGAGATATAGATCACATTGTGGTATTTTTAGGTCACCTGAGTAATTCTGGTGACCTATTGCTATCCGTTTTCATCCGTCATGCGTCTTCCGTTGTGTGTCAACATTTGAACATTTTCAGCTTCTTCTCTGAAACCACTGAACCAATTTCAAACAAATTTGGTATTCTGCATTAATCGGTGAAGGGGAACAAAAAATTGTGAATTTTATGGTCCCTGCCCCCCTGCGGTCTGAGGGGTTGGGCCAAAACCACTAGAATTATTGCAATCTTTAAATATCTTCTTTACTCCTGGACATCAAGCAGGCAAACTGTTGGTATTAATGTAATTAGCATTAAGTCCTCTACCAAAATTGTGAAATTCATGGCCCCAGGATCAGGGGTTCTAGTGCTAGGGCGGGGCTGTATAGATTTTTTTAGTGAAAATGCATTATTTCTTTGAAAATCTTCTTCTCTGCTCTTGGGTATTAAATAAACTAACTAAGCACATAAGTATGATGAGAAAGAGTGCCTCTTCCAAAATTGTGAATTTTCTGGCCCCAGGGTTAGGGGTTCAGGTGTTAGGGTGGGGCTCTATATATAGTGAAAATACATTAATTCTTTAAAAATCTTTTCCTTTGCTCCTGGGTTTTAGGCCAATGATCCAAGTATATATATTTATGATGAAGAAAGGTGCATCTAGCAAAATAGTTATTTTTATGCCCCCCTGGGTCAGGGGGGGGGGGATACATAGTCTGAAAATTAATTAATGCTTTATGCTTTGAAATCTGCATTTTGGTATTAATCAACCATTTTATAATAAAATTTGCAAAATTTTGAAATATATGGCCCAAGGGTCAGTGAGGAGGTTATTAAGTGAAAATTCATTTTCTCTTTGTTACTCTGATCTACCTCTGGGTATTAACAAAACAGAGTAAGCATGCTAAATTGATAATTATGATAAGCAATGGTGCCTCTTTCAAAATTGTGAATTGTGAATTTCATGGCCTCTGGTGTAAAACACGAACCAGTTTTAATTGTTTGAATGTTGTTACACAATACTTAGGTGACCTATAAGGCCCGTGGGCCTCTTGTTTGTTCACACAGATCTATGTGAATCATTTTCAACTTTTCCATCTATTGGCACAATGCTTATAAGAAGCAATCCTTTGAACCTGTTTTAAATTTTTTTAAACAAATGTAATTCAAAGTTTTCATGAGTTGATATGTATTTAAGGTGCTTAGTATTCAGATCTTAATGATGTTTGAAGTAGCCAGCACAATGAAATTATCATGTGATCAGCTGATTCTGAATGTTTGCCTTCTATTTTAGAGCATGGTGTAACAGGTTATATGGAGGTCAATCTACGTAATAATTCCAATCCCGATTTCCTAGAAGGTGAGAGCTTTTTCAGCATGATGGGATTGTTCTTCTCCACGGTAACAGGAATCTTAGCAGGAATCAACATGAGCGGGGATCTTAAAGACCCGTTTAACAACATTCCACAGGGAACCCTGGCTGCTCTTGGTGTCTCGTGAGTAATTGATTAAATCTACAGTGATATGTGAATTTTACTTGATTTATCTCCCTTGAGGTTAGAAATCTGAGTTTGTAATTTGTCTGGGATACATAGATTTTTTTGTCCGTCTTTTTAGAACCCTCCTATATGTTTCCTTCACCTTAGTCCTTGGTGCCACATGTGTACGCTTCTACCTCATTGATGATGTCATGATAGCAGAAAAGGTAAGCTTTATATGACTGCAGGGTTTTAAAGGCAAAATTTAGTTCATTCTGATAATGTGATTGTCCTTTTCCTTTGTTTTCCAGGTTGGATTCCAATAGTGTAGATCACTAAATTTTTTCAACACCTTGTTTTTGCAAGATATTCATGAAATCTTTATAAGCAGACAAAATTTTCATGAATGATGGTTGTTGCTCTATATAATTCTAAGAATAACAAATATATGCAAGAATGAAAATTTCTAGAGCACATTCTCTTGCGAAATCAGGCAAAAAATAAGATTCTCTTAAATTAAAAAGTAATTTACAATATTTTATAACTGATATTTTGATTGTCTGTGTCGTTTGCTTTACAGGTAACTAATTCTGGTCTCCCATTCTGTAAAACTGATATTTTAATTGTTTATATTTGTTGTTTTTTCCAGGTGTCTATAGCGGGGTTCCTATGGTTAGCTGGTCTATATATATCCTCCGTGTCGTCTTGTATGGGGAGTCTGTACGGACCTCCCAGAATCCTCCAGTCCATAGCGAATGAGAACGTCATGCCAATAATTCGATTATTAGGTCAAGGGGTCAGTATAAATTGAAAGATTGAATGACTTGAGGTTTAATTATAAGGTTTTATTTCTATTTTCACCTGTAATGTTAAATAATTTTCTACATGTATCTGCAATGTGTTTAGAATAGTAGGGTTGATTATTAAAGATGAGCTTCTATTGAAAGCTTAATGAAAATATTTTAGACATGTACCTGATTTATTAGCCCATAAGCATAATTTTTCACCAGTGACCTTTTTGGAGTAAAAAAAAACCCAAATGTTCGTGTACTTCTTTGAAGACATCTTTTTCAATAAGAGACAAGTTGAGTTTAATTTTTGCCATAATCCATCTTTATAGAATTTCTTATCTTTTTCAGAGAGGGCCTAACAAAGTTCCCATTTATGCTTTAATCCTTATAACTCTAGTCACACTACTCTTCATCTTTGTGGGGGACGTAAACTCGCTAGCCCCGATCGTCACTACCGCATTTATGATGACCTACGCAGCTATAGATTATGCCTACTTTGCACTTGCCATGTCATACGATAAACATCAGGAAAATGAACTTAAATACGGTCCCGTGAACAAAAAGAAGCTGTCTGCCGGGGACCTGGGAAATGGCAGTGTTAGTTACGGAACTTACACGGCCTCCAGGCCTAAGGATTCGTTTGAGAAGCTGGCCAGTGATTTAGACAGTCTGTTCCCGGAGAGAATGACACAGCGCGGGCAGCACCACCTGGTTAGACAGGGGAGTGGTCAGAGTGGGGCCACCACACCCGAGGCAGACTTTGATGCCACTAAGAGGCGGTTCTCAGCCGAGAACACCACTGACCAGGGGGACAAGTCTAATCTTCTACCAGAGAAAACACCACAAGGAACAGGTAACAAAGAGAAATATACACACTGTAGGGTCAAGTATATTGTTTGTAAAGTATTCAGAATGATATATATATTGAGATGATGGTATGTACAGAATTCGTGGTAAAGTTCTTAATAAACCAGAAAAAAAAACAAATCTTCTATACAGACAAATATTGTGTTTAAACTTACTTTTATGATTATTCTTTATTTGAAATGGCGTTTGTGAAGTTCATTGAATATAATTTATGATAAAATTAACTGTTAACAGAAAAAGAGAAGAAATCCTTGAGTGATGAAATCATCAAACAGCCAACCTCCTGGTACTCTTTCCTGTGTAACAGGTGGCTCTCACTGTTTGGGGTATGTGTATTATTACCAATCTCTCCACAGTATTTAAATGGTGAACAATTCAACTTACATGTATATGTAAGGCTGATGAAACTTATCAAGTTGAGCTTGTTAAAATGACCTTGCTTAAATTATTTTTGAGATTTAATACTGATATAAAATGTTAAATTTTTATGATATTTGCTTCCAGACCTTGGTGTGTATTGTCATCATGTTCTCAGTACAGTGGGCCTATGCCTTGGGGGAGATGACAGTTGTACTAATCATATACATCTACATAGGACAGGCCAGCCCTGGCTACTTCCCAGGTAGGATACCACCTCAGCCCACTACATAGCTTAAGATGAGCCAGAGGTCAACCTCCTTAACTTGATGAATGTTCCTTTTCTTTGGGGTTTTTGATTTGATTTCAATACAACTTGGCAGACATAATCATAATGCATTTTTAGCTCACCTCAAGTGAGCTTTTCTGATCACATTTTGTCCCTTGTCTGTCCTTCCGTCTGTCTGTCTGTAAACTTTTCACATTTTTGACTTCTTCTCAAGAACCAGTGGGCCAATTTTGACCAAACTTGGTTCAAAGCATCTTTGGGTGAAGGGAAATTTAAATTGTTAAAATGAAGGGCCAAGTCCCACACGAGGGAAGATAATCAAGAAAAGACAAAAATAGGGTGGGGTCATTAAAAAATCTTCTTCTCAAGAACCACTGGGCCAGAAAAGCTGAAACTTATTTGGAAGCATCCATAGTGTAGATTTTAAATTGTCCAAATAATTACCCTTGGGTAGGGTGGGGTCACAATACGTATTACAAGGGGGAAATCTGTTAAAGAACAGCATGGTCAAAGCTTCTCAGGTGAGCGATGTGGCCATGGGCCTCTTGTTTATCAAAAGGATTTTAGACAAACAAGAAATTTTTGTATACTTTAGTAAAATTAAAGATGACCTTTCTTGTTTTTGTTTCCCTGCAGGAATTGCTGATTTTAACATGTATGAGTGGATTAAAGGAGGCATTAAACGTTGTTGCAGGTAAATATATATTTGTATTATTATTAAATAATTATCCTCTTGCAAACAAGTGGGAGTGGCTATAGTTACCTGCTTGTGTGTATTTGTTAGTTGGCCTTCCAGTGTACTAAACGTAAGTAATGCATCCGGAATGATGACAAATGCTGCCTTGATTTATGCATGTAGATATGCTCCTTGCAAGCAGATGCTCCAATTTGTTGTGCCCTTGTAAAATACTGTAAATGTTTGCTTTACGCTGTTGGAAATCATTGCAGTTTTACCCTTCAAATATAGCAAGCAAATTAGTAAAAAGTAATTTTGTTGATTTGCCCTATCTACAGAATATTGCTCAAAAGTAGACAACTGCTGAAATAACTGGTACTCAGTAAATGCTCCTCAGCTTAAGTTTTTTTCCCTACACTTTTAAACTCAACTAACAGAATCATAACTATTCAGTAAATATTTCTCCTTTCACAGAGGCGGGAAGGATGTACAAGAGGAGATAATCGTCGCGCCAGCCACACCGGCAATGAACCTAATGGCTGCCCAGCTGACTGATGACAACGAGGACTTCGCCAGCAGAGGGCGCTATCATCAGTCAGAGATTGTCAGGGGAGAGAACTTTGATGATTATAACAGTGACTGAATGATTACAGTGTATCATCACACAAAAATATAAACATTCCATCTTCATTCTCCTCAAAACACTAGATACATGTATATGTTTCTACCAATAGAAACTTAAATTGCAATCTCTTAGTTTGGTTTCTAAGACTTAAATTTAAATATTTTCACATGACTTGAACCTCTGAATTAAATGAAGTTTGGCAGTTTTCTCTGTTTTAATCAGACTCTTTAAGAGTCATTAACAGGTTTTCATCTTTCCCATTAAATTTGGGTGGAGATTTTGGTGCACCTCTTTATGCTTTATTGGAATTTGTGACATAATTATTAGGATCACTGTTAAATAATATTAATATATTGACCTTGTT
This sequence comes from Saccostrea glomerata, assembly GCA_003671525.1. Classification (NCBI taxonomy): domain Eukaryota; kingdom Metazoa; phylum Mollusca; class Bivalvia; order Ostreida; family Ostreidae; genus Saccostrea; species Saccostrea glomerata. The sequence goes on from PRKT01000050.1 coordinate 988,494, forward strand.
AATTATTATTACAAATGATATTTTATTTTAACAGTGATATAAGTAGATGTTGATTTTATGTTGGGGGATCAATAATATGTTTTTATGAGAAGATCTTTATGTGGCTCAAATAATTGTAGTTTATTTTGGGAATATACAAGGAAAAAAAATATTTAAAAACTTCCAGAGTTCTCCATTAATTTTATTTGTGCTTCCTTGTGTCTGAACATTTTTTTCTTCTTGCCAGATTTAGCTTGATATATATTTAAAATTGGATTAATATAGATTTCAGATTACATTCTTCCATGTACAAATAAATTTCATTGCTTATCTTTTTTGATTTTTTTTCTTTATTATTTGTATAGTGCTATATTTAATATTTTTTTTATGGAAGATGAAATTCACTTATTTATTGTTAAGGTCCATTTTGGGTGTAGCTGTTAATTATTTGAATATTAAGTCCCTATCTTTATTTTTCATTATTTCAATGGTATATGAAGTAGTCCCTTTATTCTGGAGAAGAAATCCAGTATATTTATTTTATTGTTGTGTTTACCGGTAATAGCTTTGTGATATTGTTTACAGGATGCTTAAATTTTTTTTTCTCTTTATTTTGATTTCATTTTAAATGATATCAATGGTTTTATGACAAGATTTTTTGTAATTGAAGATCTGTCAATTAATTTGAATAATCAGACATTTGTTGAAAACTCTTCATTAATTGTGGTGTCCTTTAGTATATATTTATACATTCCATTAACCTCACTAATTAATGCTTCCTCAATGTTAATTTTATAAATAAGTCCAAAAAAAATTATATAGGATTAGCCATAATATTAGACCCTTATGAAGTGTAGTTAATGATCTCTTTTAATGAATCTCATATGTGTAGGTTGTATAGGTTGTATATTTATTTTTTTATTGTTTTATTATTTTTCTGATATTCCTACAAAATGCATTTATATCCTGGACAACATACAACTTTTATGTTTGCAGCAGTTTTATTTATTTATTTTTTTTTTTTGCTGTAAGACAAAGGGGGGGGGGATAAACAGAAAGAAAGAAAGCTGCCATTATATTTCAAGACATATATTTATGTATAGTGGTATTTGATAAATCTATATGTTTGAATTGATATATAAGTGATACAATAATAGTTAAGCAGAACTTTTGGTTGTGATTTTTTTCTTTCTTTACAATCTGACGATGCATACATGTTGATCATTGGTTAATAATCATTAACTTTATTGAAGGGTTTGGTTTTTTTTTTAAATTGAGAACTGCAGTCTATGAACATATATTTTGTATGTTAAATAATGTCTTCATTGGTTGTACATGAACAGCTCAATCATTTTTTTGAGTCCATAACTAGCATTTAAATTTGCAATATTCTGTTGTGTAATTTGTGTTTTAAGAATGGCAAGTGCAATTTTAAACCTGTCAAGTAATATCACCATTATTTAAAAGCAGAGGAAGAATTTCTCAACTGAGCTGAATATTTATAAATAGTTTGTATTTTATACTTAAGGGCAGATTCATCTAATGCTTTATGGATGTTGTTCAATGGATTCCTCATTGACGTATGGATCTCTTTATTGTGATGATGGAGTTAGATTTGGGAGTTACGGGAGAAATGTTGTAGTAAATGTGGTGTAATGTTAAAAAGCCAGATTGGTTTTATTATTTGTTTGTGTTAAATATTTTCATGTTAAATATAGTAAATAAAGAACTTGAATATTAATATTTATTTTTTTTTATTCTGTTTTGACAAATTAATACGACGTGCCTAAACAAAGAATTTGCTAAAATTTCAAGCATCTGTGATGAGTAGTTGCTGAGAAAACTGGGACAAACATTTGTTATGAATGGTACGGACAGACACACAGATAAAGTTGATCATAGGATTTAAACACAAATGAATCCCACAAAATTGCATGCCTGACAGCAAAGAAAGTGCTAAAATTTAAAGCATCTAGATCTGTAATAAGACTTTAGTAGTTGCTGAGAAAACTGCGACGACATCCAAAAAAATTTTACAGACAGACACACAGACAGCTATATACTTTAATATTTTAGACCGATCTTTTATTATTTTTAATGAATAATCTGAAACTTTTCGTATAAGAACACACATACACACGAATAACATTGGTCTATACACATTTTTTTTTTACTTTTTTTTTTATCTTAAACAGATTTTCTGGGCATTGACAAATTATCTGCACAAGCACAAGGGGGACCTAACAGAACATTGGCTATGCAATGCCATACTCCTCTAAAATACCTACATGTATCAGATGATTGGCTTTATAGGGACTCTACCCCCTAGGTAGACAAATGTACATGTATGATCATACAATCCGCTCTTCTGGTATTTTTATTGACGATGGATTTTTCCATTTTTTCCCGATCATGACGATTTATAGTAGTCCGAAAAATTTTACCTTTTCCTGGCTTTTTCACGATTTTGATATTTTACATGCCATGTAACATATCAGAATCGTAAAAAAGCCAGGAAAACGTCAGATTTTTCGGACTAGACAAGGACCACACGGCGGGTGTGACCGATCGGCAGGGGATGCTTACTCCTCCGTGGCACCTCATCTCACCTCTGATGTTTTGATGTCCGTATTTGCTTTGCTCCTATTTTCTATATTTTTATGAACTTTTGATCTTGAATACTGTTCATTATCTCCATATGTTTCATCGTAATTTATGGTTGCATACCGATATGCAGAACCCAGACTAGTAGACCTTTGTGAATATATGTTTTTCCTATGGTAAATCTACATTAAGATAAACTATCATACATTATTTTACGCTGGGACTATTGTCCTCTACAAAAATTTGAATTGTCATGTACAAATTTTAATTGAAAAATTAAAATTTTTGTAGAGGACACTATATTGACATCGTGCGCGTAACATTATAATCGAGATCTCTAGATTCAGGAGAGGAGAAAAAAGAGCAACGCCAAACTGCTGGATCCACTGGTAAAGCTTAAGCTGTTGCTGGGGTGGGGAGGGATGTTCTCTTCTGTAGGGCAAGGGGCATTAATATGCAAGAAAAAAATGTATAAGGTATGTATATAACATCTGTCTCAACTGGACTGTAGACTGAATGGGAAAACGATTATCACAATAGAAAGGTGGACATGCGTGTAATTCATACAAAATTCCAACATAAGGTCTTAACAGGCTGCAAGACCACAATTATTGAGAACAGACTTAAGTAACAATTTCAAATGAATATAATTTCTTAATCAAATAATTTAGATTCATCAATCAATTTTTAAAAACCTTTTCTGAAATAAATTTCAATAAAGTTGAATCTTCAACAAGTAGCTACAAAGAACTGAATTTCAAATGCCTGTGCTTGATTTGTTCAAATGCCCTCCCAAAAGAAAGGGAAAAAAGAACTGACTGTACGAAAAGGTTTTAGGAAGAATAGTAAATTATATGGATCTACGCAAGGGAGTTAAGGCTAAATATGTGTTTTTCTATACAAATGAGCTAATAAAAATGCATAAATTGTGTATTTTATGTACAGAGAAAGTTCAAATTGATTTTCTTATACATATTTAGTACCCACAGTATATTCATGCTAGTGCACATTATGACGTCATATAATGACGTCATAGTTCTTTCCAATTCATGGTAATAAAACATATCAACAAAACAACGTCGGCGCAAGGGCATATCCTATTTCATTTGAAATAAATAAAGTATAATATTAAGGAAAATATTCTTGAAATTAATAAAATTGCTGCACAAATCCTTTGCTCTTCTTCATTTAGATAAAAATTTAACTAAACTTACACTGGATTGTACATTTTTACCCTGTTTCAACTTAGAACTGTACGAATAGTAACTAAACAATTGCAGTGTCGACATTTGTGCAGCAATATCTTAAATCTTTGGAATATTCTGCTTTTCCTTATACCTTGTTTCTGTAAAACAAAGTAAGGTATGCCCTTGCGCCGAAGCGATTTTGTCGATGTTTCTTATAAACTTGTGTAGTAAAGGCTGATGACGTCATAATATGACGTCATAATGTGTACTGGCAATCGCATATCGTGGGTACCAAGAATGTATTAGAAAACAAGTCTTAACATTTTCTTTGCGGTATGTATAGCAATAATGGGTCTAAACTTATTATTTTGCATAGAAACCTCCATACGTAGCCTTAACTCACTTGCGTATATTTTAAATTAAACACGTGGTTGTTGTGATTGAGGGAGGGGGGGATTTCTGTTTCTTAAAAAAAAGGCATATGGCATTGCTCTTTCACTGACTATTAACAGTATATTTATGTTTGCTTCATTTTCTTATCTTTAAGTGGAAAAAATTCAAGTCATATGTTTGAGAGAACAAGGCTATTTTATTCTTGATATTCAATGCAAAGCATTATACCATTCTCAATATTTATTAACCAATATTTCAGTTAATTTTTATAGCCAAGTGCAAAAAGATCCATATTAATTTGATGTCGGGGGAATCACAGGGCATTTGTGACTTTTTTTCTTTTCTATCAAGTTTTAAAATTTTCTTTATCGTGGTATTTATCCCAAATATACTTCATGAAAAAAAGTTTCTCTCTCAACTGGGTGCCTACATTTACTTCTTTAAATTTAAAATTAATAAATTATTCAATTTTTCGAATAAACATAATAAAGGGGGTTTCCAGAATGAAATCTTCCTCCGAGCAGAGAAGCAGGCTTGACCTATTTTTCTCTCCTTTGGTGCTCTGATGCACAGGCACCTGACGTTACTTTGTTTTCTTTTAATAAAAAAAAAATATACCCTACCTAATAATAAACGGTAGGGGTATATTTTTTTATTTAAAGAGAAAATAAGTAACGTCAGGTGCCTGTGCTCTGATGCAATATTTTTTTAATGACACGTTGCATTTATGTACCAATTTCGCCGTTCTATTCGTTTCGGTGCAGTGATATTATCTGTAATCGCAAATATACACTGATCCTTACAGTCGGAACTCGTCGGGATTGTACATCTAAATGGCAGAATGACAACAATTCCTGGCGTCATGTTGAAGAATCTGTCCATGAATGACTTCTTCTTTTTATTTAAAATTATTTGATTGAAAATATGTCGGAAGATGTAGATGTTGATATCAGGGAACAAGTTTTCCACAACGCTGTTCGGGAATATATCGTAAGTAACCCTGTGGATTTGTAAACATACAACTCGGGCATTATCGTTTGCTTTACCTGTACACACTTAATACATGCTAGTCTTGTAGATTACTGTAGTTTTTAGAGCGTGGTAAAAATTTAAAGTATGTCAGTTTTTTCAGTATTAGTGTCATTGGTATATGATATTTATTAAGACTATCCTAAAAAGTCAATAATTTTTGGAAATGTGTAGATTTCTATTTGGTTGACGTTTAAAAATCTTGGACTGCCTCCAAAACCTTGCCCTATACAGTGACAGCAGATATAAGTTTTATTGAATTACATATCTGAAAAAAAATCTGACCGAGTCGAACACCTGTATCTGTCACTAACTGGTTGATAACCTGGTCATGAAATTATCACTGTCGTGTAAATTGACTTCAGTGAAGAGGGATATATATAATTGATTAAGATGACTGTTATGAAATGTTACACACCTGGTTATAACTGTTATAGCCTAAAAACTTTTTCAGTAATGTTATTGTCAAACTAGGGACCTAAGGGTCAAGCAATTTGAATGTCCTTAGCTTATTTCGGATTTCTTGATTTACTTCTTTCATATTTATATATAATAAAAATGTTCAAAAGTTTAATATACTTATCCCAAATTTGAATATACCAAAGACTGAAGTGTTTGTCCATCACTTTGCCTAGTTTACACAGTGTACTTTAACATGTTTAAGTACCTTCTTCAGTTCTTAAAGACCAAAGACTAAGGGAATAGATTAAAATTGCTCTTCTGTTGTCTTTATGTGTAGACTATAGTTTGTCTTACTGTCACTAGGAATATAAATGCTGTAGATTTTAGGTAAAAATTCTGGTTATTGGACGGTATTTAAGCTGACAACATGTGTTTCAAATGTGTAATTTTTCAACCATGCGTAATGGATTGGGCAGTGGTTATAAGCTTGGGTAGCTAAGTCAGTAGAGCACCTGACTAAGTGATGCAGGGGTTCCAAGTTTTATTACCGGTCCAGCCATACATTTTCAAATTCTCCTCTCCTGTTACACTTGTAATAAGTCCCCTGGTGTAACCACTGCATGTTAAAAGTACATGTGTATTACTTGTGTCATGCATCATTTTATAGTTGTTATACGGAAGGTTATAGATCACAGAAGTTTAAATCTGAAACACTAGGCTATGAATTTGTCTGATTGTTGAGGCTGCATCTTGGAAACTGAAATTAAAATAAGTTAAATTAACATGTTTTAAAAAAAATGCTGTGTCAGTACATTATAGGTAATTCTACACTCATAGCAAAGCTTGAGAATGTCATACATTTGACTAAATTAGAAATATTGGGTTTAAGATTTTCATGATTTAATTTTTGTTAGGAAAAGTAAATTTAAGATTACTGGTTATGAAACTTGAAATTTAATACTATATAGTTGAATCCAAGGAAATTGAAATTTAATGGAATTATATGTTAATTGTATTGAATTTGAAACTAGAATCTTGTATGATCTGTTTAATATATATGTGTTTTTTGTATTGATGTTATTTAAAACTTCCAGCTACAATGTCTGGAAAACGGCTTAGTATGCTTGTTTTAAACCTGAAGAACCCGTCATATGCACTAGTGTCTTGTACTTTAAACTTTCCCCAGTATGAATAACTGTCTTGATTGGAGTGGAAAAGTTCAGTGTACTGGGACAATAACATGTTGACAATGTTTACAACAGGCCAACCCCAGTGTGGGATTTCTTTGTGTGACATGCAGGCTGACAGATATAAACAATTTGGTCAAGTGCTCATTTGGTTTTTGCCCTACATTAGATATCAAACCTTGTGACATGACGAATATTTAAATTGTACAGTGATAAATCAGTGTTCATGAATGAAAATACCTCTCTTGTAGGATAATGTGGAATTTAATTATACTATGATCACCTGTAAGATAACTGTGTACCCTTTCAGGACCATATTTCACTAAATTGTAACACAGAGTTAAATTTTACAAATGAAAAAAGGTAAACTGTAATTTCCCTTTAGCTTTTCACAACAAAGTCCAGCTGATAACACAAATGATTCTGATTTGAAGGTGGGAGGGGAATTACATCTTTATTTTCTTTTTGATTATGAGATTTGATTTCACAGCTATAAAGTTATCAATTTTGTTTTTAGAGAATGCTACAATATGTAGTGAATTTGTTAGTGATAATTAAGGCATATTGGATGTTCAAGTAATTTTAATTGAAAGAGGGAACATGGAGAAGGGATATAAATCAGGAGGGATGGGGTGGGTGGGTTGGGGTGGGGCTGATAATCTGAATGAAATTTGACACATGAATTAGTCATAATGACCTGGTACTGTCATAAGCATCCATGTTGTAGCTTATGTCTTATACATGGTCCTGGGTAAAACATAATTTATAATCTTTTTTTCCGATTTGTTGGGCCATAAAAGCTCAGCAATGATGGTTAGATATGCCATATACCTCTTTTTTAATTTTTCAGATATGTCTGCTGTTGTTTATTTTCCTGTATGTGAGTTCCTATGTGACAGTGAGACATTTCAAAACAGCCGACTCCGAAGATATCTCATCAGCAGGTATGTTAATTACTCTACTCTAGTCATTACTAACTGTTTACCCATTAATTACAGGGCGGGCATACCACATTATCTTCAGTATATAGTGTATCTGAAGTGTGTGGTATATCAGTTCTGGCAATAATTTGGATGTAATTTACCATAGGCCCCAACATGTTTAAAATGTTAATTATAAGTAGCAGATAGTTTTATATACATGTAATATGAAATCTTAATTTGGTAAGCACAATGTATCCCATTTCCTTGACTTGTCTTAAATCTGATGAGGAAAGATGATGTTAAGATAAAATATGAACACTGATATTCATGCTAACAATTCTGCAGCCACCAATAGAAGGAAGTTTGTCAGAGGTCCAGGAAATGGTAAATGTTATCACAGATTCTCTTGTGTATCTTTATCTGTGTCATGTGTAATACATGTATTGCACTTCTCAAAGGCAGGTCACAGTTTGTAGGTTCATATTTAATTGTTTTAATGTTATGGCTAAGATCTCTGCACCTTTTCTTGATTTCTGCATCACTTTGATTTACTCACAAATCTTGGAAAAATCTTTAGGACTTGAACAATCTTTTCATATATACTTTTGGAAAAAAAAAAAGCAACACTGCAAGCTCCTTTTAATTATTTCTCTTAGATTTGTATTTATGGTTATCTGAAGGTCTGGCCATGCAGAGTTTTTCCACATTTTGTTTTATTAAATAAAATCTATGAAGCACAAGAAAAATTCTGGATCACAATGACAACTTGCTCTATTGATCTTCTGTCAGCATGGAAATGAGATTATTATCTGAATCCTTTTTAATTATTAAATGATATTTTAAATTTTATACGATGTTAATAAACTTAATTATGATCTCTGTTTTCAGGGGAGGAGGATGCTGTGGTATACAGAATTGCGTAAGTTATTTTTATATCATAAAAAAAATTATTCAACATATATGTTTTATGTAGAAAGCTTTGCACCTCTTTAGCTCACTTGACAAGGATCAATGGCATACTGGAAGTAAACAATAGCAGATGTCAAAACCTATTCTGTATGTCATCAATACATAAAAAGAATGTACATAAATACTGGGCATTTATCAATACTCTAATAATAATGATATTCTAGACTAAGTTCAGATCTTTATATAGCCCTTTGATTATGTACAATCAGCAATTTATTTTTGTCAGATCTATTTTCAGTTGATTCTTGTTTGTTACAGATTGTGGATGTGTACTTTCACCCTCTCTGTGTCCGTGTGGGCGACACTCCTCCTCCCTGTACAATCAGTGATTATTTTTGCCAGATCTATATTATGTTCCCGTTGTTTGTCACAGATTGTGGATGTGTACTTTCACCCTCTTGGTGTCGGGGGGGCCATTTTAACACTCCTCCCTGTACAAAGATTTATTTAAGGAATCACTGTCTAGTTAGTACAGTATGCCAGGTCATCAACGATAGTGGGAAACATGGGATAGTTTGCATTCTCGGTGTAGGTGATTTGTTTTTGTCAGGTGTATATTTTATTCTTGTCTGTATTTACAGACTGTGGATATATACTTTCACCCTCTCAGAGTCTCTGTGTCCGTGGGGGTGACACTCCTCCTCCCTGTAGTGTCAGTGATTTTTTTTATCAGATCTATATTTTATTCCTGTTTGTCACAGATTGTGGATGTGTACTTTCACCCTGTCTGTGTCCGTGGGGGCAACTCTCCTCCTCCCGGTGTCCATCGTGTCCAATGAGGTCCTCCTGTCCTACCCCAACAGTTACTATGTACAGTGGCTCAACTCCTCCCTCATCATAGGTAAACTGAAAATATTGTCATAAACCAGCATTAAAATATATTGATATACATGTACCATAATGTTAATCTTGAATGATTTCAGTTAAAATGATGTATCTTTACCAAGTCAGCTATAATAAATTACCATACAAATATACTTCGTGACAATGATGTGTTTTGACTTTAATGTATATGTGTATTATGTATTTTAGGTTTCTGGAATAACATATTTCTGATTTCCAATCTGTCGCTATTCTTTTTTATGCCATTTGCCTACTTCTTCACCGAGTCTGAAGGATTTGTAGGAGTCAAAAAGGTAATGGTGCATTCTATAAAGATTGTAACAGAATAAATTTAACAATAATGGTTTTAGAAATATGATTTTTGACACATAAAATGTCACAATTGCAGATTTATTTACTTTTTGATCATAGGGTATTTTTGAAGCTAATATTATTTCAGATGATGAAATTGTTAAAATTTTGTGTACATGTTTTTTTTGCTGATGACAGGGTATCTGGTCGCGTGTTTATGAGGCCTTTATTGTCCTGATATTAGTCAGTATCCTTGTCATCGGGCTAGCCTGGGTAGCTTCTGCAATATTTGACGGCAACAAACACAGTCAACAAACTCTATTTGGTAAGAATGCATTAACCTAAGATTGAAACGATGACATAAGTAATTTAGGTTTCCACTGATTTTGTGTTGCCTGCATGATGAATGCAGATGTTGTTTTTTTATTGTGTCAAATGCATCTAAATGGAGCCACACTTTAATACAATCTGTCTTTCTCTTGTCATTATACAACGTGAAGGAAGTTTTTATGACAAGGAGACAAAAAGAAAACACTAGTTGTTTCTAGTATCACAGTGGTATGTTGTAAATTATATTTTAAGTTTATAAATACAAGTACATGTTGTTGGTAAACATAGATATATTTGTTAAACTAATATGCCTTGTCATATTTAACTTCCTTATATTGAGTAAAATTCTGTTATCCTTGAACCTCAGTAAGGCATGACATTCTCGACGTTACATAATAAGTGTCTGAAATTTACGAAATTTACATAGCCTTTCATTCACTGTTGAAATATACATGGGACAGAAATGCGTGCGAATGTCAAGTGTAGCAAGGATCCAATGATAGCGTTTTGTATGGCAAAGAGGTGGAGCTTAAGTCGTCTCATCAATGTCAACAACAATTTAAAGTTGTTGTTGTTATTAATTTCTTAACCAATGAGAATCTATGTTACCATTTGAGAGACACTTATTATGCAGCATCAAGAATGCCACATCTTGCTGAAAGTCCAAGGATGACAGAGAATTGTTCTAATGTAAGGAGTAGATTTGCTATAATTACAGTCAGACCTTGTTACTTTGATTGACTTGTTACTAAATTGATATCTACCCTTTTACAGATATCTGGACCTGTTATTGAATTGATATCTACCTTTGTTACATATATCTGGACCTGTTATTAAATTGATATTTACCTTTGTTACAGATATCTGGTCCTTTTATTAAATTGATATCTATGTTTGTTACTGATATCTGGTCCTGTTTAGTTATTAAATTGTTGATATCCATCATTGTTACAAATATCTGGTACTGTTCTTAAATTGATATCTACCTTTTTTACAGATATCTGGTCCTGTTATTAAATTGATATCTTACTTTGTTACAGATATCTGGTCCTTTTATTAAATTGATATCTACCTTTGTTACAGATATCTGGTACTGTTATAAAATTGATATATACCCCTATTACAGATATCTGAGTCTACTATTAATTTGATATCTACCCTTGTTACAGATATCTGGTCCTATTAAGTTATCAAATTGATATCTACCCTTGTTACAGATATCTGATCCTGTTATTAAATTGATATCTACCTTTGTAACTGTTATTTGGTCCTTTTGTTAAATTGATATCTACCTTTGTTATAGATATCTGGTCCTTTTATTAAATTGATATCAACCTTTGTTACAAGTATATGGTCCTGTTATAAAATGGATATCTACCTTTGTTACAAATATCTGGGCCTATTATTTTAAATTGATATCTTCCTTAGTTACTGATATCTGGTCCTGTTTAGTTATTAAATTGATATCTATCCTTGTTACAGATATCTGGGCCTATTTTTTTTAATTGATGTCTTCCTTAGTTACTGATATCTGGTCCTGTTAGTTATTAATTTGATATCTATCCTTGTTACAAATATCTGGTCCTGTTCTTAAATTGATATCTACCTTTTTTTAGCTCACCTGAGCCAAAGGCTCAAGTGAGCTTTTCTGATCACAATTTGTCCGTTGTCTGTTGTCGTCGTTGTCGTCATTTTCGTTGACGTCGTTGTTGTAAACTTTTCACATTTTCATCTTCTTCTCAAGAACCGCTGGGCCAATTTCAACCAAACTTGTCACAAAGTATCCTTGGGTGAAGGGGATTCAAGTTTGTTCAAATGAAGGGCCTCACCCTCATTCAAGGGGAGATAATTGGGAATTAATGAAAATTTGGTGGTATGTTTTAAAAATCTTCTTCTCAAGAACCACTGTGTTAGGAAAGATGAAACTTATGGGGAAACATCCTCAGGTAGTGTAGATTCAACTTTGTTCAAATCATTACCCCCAGGGGTAGGGCGGGGCCAAAATGGCCCACCTGAGTTTTACATAGAAATATATAGGAAAATTCTTTAAATATCTTCTTCTCAAGAATGACAAAGCCATAATTCATCATATTTATATGGAAGCATGCTCAGGTAGTGTATATTCAAGTTTGTTCAAATCATGACCCCCTGGGGTAGGCGGGGCCAAAATGGCCGACCAAAATTTTACATAGAAATATATAGGAAAATTCTTTAAAAATCTTCTTCTCAAGAATTACAAAGCCATAATTCATCATATTTATATGGAAGCATGTTCAGGTAGTGTATATTCAAGTTTGTTCAAATCATGACCCTCCGGGGTAGGACGCAGCCAACATGGCTGACCAAAGTTTTACATAGAAATATATAGGAAAATTCTTTAAAAATCTTCTTCTCAAGAATTACAAAGCCATAATTCATCATATTTATTTGGAAGCATGTTCAGGTAGTGTATATTCAAGTTTGTTAAAATCATGACCCCCTGGGGTAGGGCAAGGCCGAAATGGCCGACCAAAGTTTTACATAGAAATATATAGGAAAATTCTTTAAAAATCTTCTTCTCAAGAATTACAAAGCCATAATTCATCATATTTATAAGGAAGCATGCTCAGGTAGTGTATATTCAAGTTTGCATGTTCAAATCATGACCCCCCGGGGTAGGGCAGGGCCAAAATGGCCGACCAAAGATTTAGATAGAAATATATAGGAAAATTCTTTAAATATCTTCTTCTCAAGAATGACAAAGCCATAATTCGTCATATATATATATGGAAGCATGCTCAGGTAGTGTAGTTTCAAGTTTGTTCAAATCATGACCCCCCGGGGTAGGGCGGGGCCAAAATGGCCGACCAAATTTTACATAGAAATATATAGGAAAATTCTTTAAAAATCATTTTCTAAAAAATAGCAAATCCATGATTGGTCATGCAACTATTTTTGGATTTAGACTTTACAATAAAAAACCATTTTCTACTTTTTCCTACCCTTAGTGATCAGGTGAGCGATGTGGCCCATGGGCCTCTTGTTTACAGATATCTGGTCCTGTTATTAAATTGATATCTAACTTTATTACAGATATCTGGTCCGTTTATTAAATTGATATCTACCTTTGTTACAGATATCTGGTCCTGTTATAAAATTGATAGATACCCCTATTACAGATATTTGAGTCTATTATTAATTTGATATCTACCCTTGTTACAGATATCTGGTCCTGTTAAGTTATTAAATCGTTATCTACCCTTGTTACTAATTTGTGATTCTGTTATTAAATTGATATCTACCTTTGTAACCGATATCTGGTCCTTTTATTAAATTGATATCTACCTTTGTTATAGATATCTGGTCCTTTTATTAAATTGATATCTACCTTTGTTACAGGTATAGGGTCCTGTTATTAAATGGATATCTACCTTTGTTACAGATATCTGGACCTATTATTAAATTGATATTTACCCTTGTTACAGATATCTGGGCCTATTTTTTAAATTGATATCTACCTTTGTTACAGATATCTGGTCCTATTATCTTCCATACCTGTACTCCTGTGTTTCCTTCCTTGGAGGTGTAATCCTTTTGTGTAAGTATTTAGGCAATAGTTAATCTATAAATATCTGTGATTTCATATTTTAGAGCTTTACAACTACAGTCTTTCCCATCCAAACTTCCTTTTTTGTTTCTATCCCTTTTACTATCTTTTTTTACAGTGTGTGCCCCAGTGGGATTTGCTAGAATGTTTACAGTGATGGGGGAACTTATTGTCAAACCAAAGGTCAGGAAAGTTCCAGAAACAATGTTTTGAAGATTACTCAGGTACATGTATATAAAAAAAAGAAAATGCACAGTTGTGTTTGATTGTGATATATGAACATTTTTGATTCCAGTTCTTTCAAGATGTGGAGAAGGAGTTGGTCTTAGTCCGTTTAACAGAGACTGATTTAAGACGGAGGCTGACCTTCACCAAAAGTAATAAATGTAAGACATCCAAGTTTATATGGTTACGAGGGTTGTCCCAAAATTCGGTAGACAAGCGTTGTTTTGTAGGAACCCTATGTCATACATCAATGAAACTTCGCATATAGATGAAACATGCACTATCTAATAAATTTATTGACAAATATGGAGTAGCTACACAAATTATTCCAATTTAAAAGACACATTTCATTATCTCGTGTAAAAAGGCGGCGCAATACCCAAAAGTTGCAATTAAAATGTGGTATATTATATTTAAAACCCTTCGGAAAAGTAATTACTACCCCATATTTTTTTAATGGAATTGAAAATTCTTAATATTATCTCATTAACTATATTTCCTCAAATTTTGGTGTTTATGCTTTGATAAATAGGAATTTTATAACGTTTTATATGCATGGGGGTGAAATCCAAATTTTTGAAAAATGGCGGCTGCGTAGGCCAAGGCGACGACTGGACTATGATCAAGTGTTTTGATCCTGAATTCACTCTTACAGAAATGTACCAGTCATAAATGTTTGATTGACTAGGACACTTTTTCTTGTCTTTAGTGTTTAAAATGACTAAAACGGTTTCTCTATGTATATGTAAATAACAGTAACTAAAATAAAAGACAGGGCTAAGAAATGGACAAGACTCACATTGTGCAAATCCATTATAGAAAACAGACGAAAAGCCCGTAGAAATATAGCGTTTTCAAATTATTATTATTTCATACCTGTACATGCATATACTTTGTTTACATTTTTAAATGTTTGATAGTATCATAGTAATTAAGATATTTTACATTTATAAACTATAACGGTTTCGTTTAATTTAAGAATTTGATTCTGGTAATCGAAATATTTTCTCCAAAAATTTGAACCGTTGTCATTTGTATTTTTTGACGTTGCAGATTGCTCCGGGTGTTAAAGAACTATATCAGTTTAAATATTATTACTCGAAAAGTTTTCAAGTAAACATGATAAAACTTCGTAATTTATCTGCCAAGAACACGCTTTATCCACCCTGAAAATTTTATAAAGATATATTAATTTCTTTAAAAGATATGAGCTCAGTCTACGAAATTTTGGGACAACCCTCGTACATTTAGATGAAGTGTTTTAGTGAAGTTTTACTTGTTTGCTTGTAATTCAGTTGGTTGCTTTTTTCCAAGTGTACATTATTTTAATAATGGAGAATAAGTTGTTCAGATATAGTCACACTTCATGTACATATACTGTAATTTATCCCGCTTCAGACAAATTTGTAAATTGCTGATTGGATAAAAGCTGATCACATGACGCCCTGAAATTTTCCGTATTACCTCTCCGTCGAGGAGTAACATGAAAATCGGGCACGTGATTCCGTTCGCAGCGTTGTTATTGTAAATAAAAATGGCGGCTAAGGAACGGTTTACGTAGGTAGTTTAGTTAAATTTCTTGTTACCGTAACGATATTTTATGTTGATTGTCTTTGGATTAAAAATTAATATTTTCATAATATGCAAAAACATTTTTTTTTATATTGAAAAAGGTCTTCAGCAGGATAAATTCGTAACACAGTCAGTTAGTGACCTAATACGGATTCTTATCCCGCTTCAAACAAATTTGTAGATTGCTGATTGGATAAAAGCTGATCACATGACGCCCTGAAATTTTCCATATTACGTCTCTGTCGAGGCGTAATATGAAAATCGGGCACGCGATTCCGTTCGCAGCGTTGTTATTGTAAATAAAAATGGCGGCTAACTAAGAAACTTTTTACGTAGGTAGTTTAGTTAAATTTCTTGTTACTGTAACGATATTTTATGTTGATTGTTATTGGATTAAAACTTAATATTTTCATAATATGCACAAATATTTTTTTTCATATCGATAAACATAAAGGTATTCAGCGGGATAAATTCGTAACACAGTCAGTTAGTGACCTAATACGGATTCATACAGGGTGTGAAATGGAAATCCGTATTGGGACTCGGCTTCGCCTCTCCCAATACGGATTTCCATTTCACACCCTGTATGAATCCGTATTAGGTCACTAACTGACTGTGTAACTAATAATACAGGGTGTGAAATGGAAATCCGTATTGGGACTCGGCTTCACCCAATACGGATTTCCATTTCACACCCTGTATGAATCCGTATGAGGTCACTTACTGACTGTGTAACTAATAGTATGAGTAGTACTTGATTTATGAAAACAGAGCAGGGAGTATTTTCATTGCCGTAAGAATTGAGGTTCAATTTTTTTTTTGTCACAGACAAAGCAGTACCTGATAGACTGGCTAACGGTCACTTGTCTACAGAAGAACTGATAGAACAGCTAGAGAGCAATCAAGAAACACTGAAAGAACTAGGTAAAAATAGAACAGATATAGACCAATCAAGAAACACTGAAAGAACTAGGTAAAAATAGAACAGATATAGACCAATCAAGAAACACTGAAAGAACAAGGTAAACTAATGTACAAGCTTAATAAGGCTTTACTTTTGGAATGAAATTCCAATGTATTGTACAAATTACAAAAAAATAGCGATAAATATGTTTATAACATCAGATATTGGAGTAGTGTTTTGAAATTGTGTCAACATGTATTCTTATTTTCTTTCAGAGAAGAGAAATAAGACGTCCATATTGTGGAGGAATTTGTGTTATCCCCTTGTTATGTTATTTTTGTTGGCTTTGACAGTAAGTACACAAATTGACTTTATCTTAAACATGTTGAGAAGGGAATTTATATACAATGATATTTATATACAAGTTTTAAGACATGCAAATACAAACTGATTACTTATTTTATCTCAGACTGGAGCATGACATGATTTCTGTGATCAAGTCATGTCAAGTAAAAATTTTATTTATAGTTGACATTACTATAAATACAGTATAACAGAAATAACATGAGCTGTTGTTTTCTAGGTATTGTGTGTGTTGATGGTGGTCCATAACTTTCTGTTGTTACTTGTTGGTATCAAAGCTTTACCGGTGGGAGCCAAGGTAAGTGAGGAGAAATATAAAAGAGCTATTAAAAAGCAGTATCTGCTGTTCAACTCATTTAAGATTACTCTTCAATAAAATAGAAAATTGTAGAAATGAAACTTTTGCATCCATTTGAATGATTTTTTTATTTTTGAGCCTATGCCACAAGTTGGTTTAAAAAAAAATTCTCAAGAATAAGTTCATGATGATAGTAATATTATTTTGTACTACAGCTGTATATAAGTTATATATATTTTGTTTTTGTACCAAAAATATATTGTTTTCCTTTCAGGAAACTGTCCTAGGAATGGCTTCTCTTTCTGCTTTAGGATCTTTTGGAGCAGCTTTAGAAATTGTTTTTATTTTGTATCCTTCATTATTCATGACACTGTGGATTGGTATTAAATGTGATTTACTGTTAAAAAGTTATGATAACAAAACGGGTTCTTATATTCATAGCTCTGTTGACAGTTCCTTAACTCCATTTAGATATGTTATGTTAGCGTCTGTATTAGGATTGTACAGTCTACCAGTTTTTCGCAATCTTCGCCCAGTTCCACATGAAACGTCGATGGTCAAGGTCATTGGAAACTGCACTGTCCTGCTCATCCTTAGTTCAGCATTACCTGTGATGTCAAGGACATTAGGTCAGATATACAAGTCTTAATTTTCATGTTTTAAAAATTGAGAATTAATATGGTAAAGGTATGGATTGTAAAATCCAATCAGTTGTGCAATGTTTACTTTGATTTTGCATAATTGTTCATCAGATGTCAGTAAAGCTGATTTTTAGAGAGTATGACATTGAATTAAAAATTCTCTTATTTCAGGTTTAACCAATTTTGACTTGATTGGTAACTTTGGAAGTATGGACTGGTTAGGGAACTTTTACATCATCATGTTGTGTAATATTGTCTTTGCTGGTCTGACTACATTGTGCCTAGTCACCAAATTCACTAAAGCAGTGAGGACAGAGATCTACGATAGGATGAAGGAATTTTTTATCAGGGAGCAAGGGGCACCTGGTCGCACGCATTCCTTTATAGCCAATGGGGACATCAGCTCAAAGGAGGATTAGGGGACTATTGTATCTATGGTAATTAGTGATCACCATGGAGAACTTAGCTTAGAAACAATTGTCCAATTCATCAACTGTGATACATGTAAAAGTGTGTAAGCTTGGATTGTAGGTGTGATTAGTGTGTTTGAAGTAGATTTCCTACTACATATACTAAGTACAATATATGTACCTTACTTAACTTAAACCACCAATCTGCGTTATGCAAGAAAAGTATTTAAAATTTTCACTTTTTAAAATTGAATCAATGCCTTGTGGAAGGTAAATTCCAGTAAATACTTTTTTCTATCATTGTATTTCCAAATTTTATGTCTGCTCAACATTTACATAAATGATGCATACTGCAAATTGCTCACGGAATATTTAGGATTAAAGTTGTAAGTTTCCATACAGTAATGATAAGAGTCTAAGACTAGGAATTCCCCATCCACACTCCATGTTGGAGTGGCTGGGGTCCCATCAAAAAACTGCATTATATATACCAGTATTACATGTATATCTTCAAAGCAAAAGACTGACCTGGAAAGAAACTTGAGAAGCTCAACAATGACCTCAGCTGAAAGTTAGTTCTTCTTTGATTCATTTGGTAAAATCAGTGTTTGAATTATACATTGTATATTGATATGGTGAAGATAGGGTATTAAGTTAGATTCAGAATTAGCGTGAACACATACAAGATGGTTAGTTGTGCTTATAATGTGAGTCTTCAGCTATTGTAAAATACTAATTTTGTAGATAAGTACCGGTAGATGTTTGAAATCCATTGTTTGTAATTTTTTGGCCACCAATAACTTACACACCTAGTCCTATACTTTGTTCAGCATTAACCGGAGAATTATTGCTTTGTTATCATGATGTGTGAATGTAACTTATTTGTTTGCTTGGGTTCAAACATTTTATTGAATTGGATTCAATTTAATAAGGGCACAAATTTGATGACTTATGTATCCAAATATCTTTGAAAGTAATTCAGTAATATTGAACAAATCCTCTACTGCAAGTGTTTGTTCATTATTGAAAGCAATATTTTTGTTAATCATTCACACACTGAAAACATAATATATACATTGTACATGTTTATGTAGAGTATCATAGATTATGTATCTTACTATGTATGCCTTAGCAATGCAAAAATACTCATCTGTGTATTAAACTTTTTTTTCTTGAGTATATTCAATTTTGTATATTTTTTTTGTATTCCAAAGTAACCACACAAATATTTTATTCTTGTCTACAAATAAGTATTTGTCTTGATTTATTTTTAGTTTGTCTGTATACATGTACATATATAAAGTATACTTTGGTGATGAAGAATACATCACACAGTACTTTAATGATTGAATGTTGTTCACTGACATCCTTTTTTTTGTTTAAAACAATAAAACGCAACAGTGCTATGGGTTATGTGAACAAAATAATTTCTGGGCCGACCGTTGCACATTAGAAAATGATCACTTTCTAGAACTGAACAAACTCAGATTTCAACAGTGCTTTTAGTTAATAGTGAAGCTTGCCAATGTCACATACTTGTATGAAATACAAGTTATCATTTTATGTCATTTACATTGAAGAACAATAAGTTAAGCATAATGTTGGGTTATTTTTGTATTGTTTGCTTTATTTTATTAAAATGTTGGGACCATTTTTCATGCATGCATGTAGATTTCAGAGTGATATGTCAAAAGTTGTTCCCAATACTTTTGGAGTGTTTGATAAATTACTAAAATGTGATGTTCTGTATACTGCAGTAAGATTCAGTTAGATGTTAGGATAGAAGAATTTCCATAACGATTGAAGAATCTGGTCCATTAACAGTAACATTTGTAGCATTTCAGAATATAGAATTAGAAGTCTGGTTACTATTGAAAATGTGTAAGTATTTTAATAAATTAGATTTTTTGAAAGAAACTTCACTGTATATACATGTACTGTAGAAGCACAGATTTTCGTTGGGATCAAATTTCATTGATTTGTCATCTACAATGTAAAAATGTAAAGGCTTTGTATGCACTAAATGTTTTTGTTTCAAAAAGTTACCTTACTCAATATAAAGTCATATAGAAAAAAAATGTGTAGTATTCAATTTTGTTGATATTGTTAAATACGAAATAAACACAAATTAATCCCTAACAAATATTTCTGCTTTTACAGCATTTAGTTAGTGTTGTTTTCTTTATTTTATGTTATCTTTTGCCCAGGCTGGTGAGAGTAGAAACTTGTGTGACTGTACTTTTACATAGTATTGTTAAATAGTCTACTGCTCAATCCCATTGTTTTTAATGTGAATTATTCAGCTGTGTGCAATACTTAATTGCAAACATGGTGTTGTATTTAAATGAAAATAAAGCTAATAAGACTAATGGTCTTGAAATGTTATTCATATTAGAATGCTTTACTGGCACTCCAAGGAACAGTTTGATTTAGGAATCAACCATGTAATGAGACCCTTCACATAAAGTATTGAGGATATCTGTAGTTTAGTTGAAGATATCTTTTACCAGGGTAATTGAAAGTCGGATCGTTATAAGAAGATTTCTTAAAGAGAAATTAATGTGGCCATTAATTTTTTTTTAAAGAGTAATATTTTAATTCTAAGATCTATCTCCTGAATGTAAGGTATCATGAATATTTGGTGATGTTCAATAACCCAATGCTATAATATGAATATGAAGAATATGAACTTATGAAGAATATGGTGGACTTTTTCTTGTGAGCTCAATTCGTTAAACTTAATTTATTAATTGAATGAAATTAGAAATTTAGAAATGTAATCATAATGGCAAAAAAATTTGTTCAGACCCTTTGAATTAAACATTCAGATCATTTGACATCTGTTGTTTTATATTCAGATATTTTACTGACTATAGACAGATACATGTACTATCAATTTCAGTTCAGTGTGAAGTTTTGCATTATGTCATGATCTTTTTCGACTGTTGCATCCAGCGTAAACAATTCACGTGATTGGTCAACTCATATTATCAACATTGACATGCATAGAAATAGTCTGTTGTACGAGCAACCAATCAGCGATAAGAAGAAAGTTCCAGTCGTAAAGCTTGCGGTCATGAGGCGTGTTCTATTTACTTGAGCGCCGCTGTCAAACTAGATCGTGACGAAACGTAAAACTTCACACTTAACTGCAATCTATAGTAGGACCAACCAACAGTTAAAATTTATGACATCAGCTTTTCTATCATCAACTTGTAGAATATCCAGCTATCACCTGAATATGGGGTTTATGTATTGCAAATTACACATTACTTTATACTGCATCTTCTGATTGTGATAAATTTGTAATCCAATCATGGCAGGCTTCTGACAAATAAATTGCTGTTACACATGTTACAGGTATTTAAAAAAAAATCAGTATTTTGTTTTTGACTACAAATGTTCAGTTCTCATGTCTACCTGATCAATAATACAGGGTCATGGCAGGTATGACAGGTCAACAAGGGGTGCTTACCAGGGGTAATCTTTTTGACAGCTGATCCCACCAAGTTTCCAGGGGCTCTGAATTAAATGTGCCCTATTTTATACAAATTGTAGTTTTTTTTCGTGAAAGATCAAACACTGTTTTTTATATCTTCACTTTGTCATTGTGGAACTATTCTAGACTACATAAAAAAATCAAAGGACTTTATATAAAAAATTACTATATAACGAAAAAAATTCAATATCAATCGGGTTCAAACAATTGATTGCATTTTAAACAAATTTTGATCGGGCGCGGTAGTCCATGAAGACTCTTGAGAAGGAAAATGTCGAAAGAAGAAAAATCAGAAAAAAGATCAAAAAGGGCAATAAGAAAGGAAGCAAGTGAGCAGAAAAGAATTAAGCAAGATGCAATGATAAAGGTTAGAATTGTGGCATTTTTGTCCTATTTTTCTGCAACACGTGCTCAGAGAGATTTGTTGGACTCGAATTTCCTCAGTTCAAAATTTTTATGTTGGATTCTCATAATCTCTTTATGTGAAATTTCAATGCATTATTCATATCTACGTAGTTGTTTATACATTTTCAGGAATCAAAGTTGAGTGCCAGTTTATTTTATGCCGAGGAAGCAGAGGTTGATACTCGTTCTCCGGAGAAAGATGTGGAGATTTTCAAATCTACTTGTGCAGACATTCGACAAGCCATGCTTGATATAAAAGCACTTAAAGATAAGAAAGCAGTGAGTTTCTTAAAATTAGATTTAAAAATTACTGAAAGTAAATGTTAATTGTCAGAGGCCCAAAGATCATTATGGTTCTGTAGTCTCTCACCAGAGGGCATACTATGCTTTAGTACAACACTAATTTATTTTTCCTTCCTATTTTAGTCGCATGATGAAATAGATGAAAAAAGAGTCAGTGTAACATTAGATTTCATCAATCTCAAGAAACTAAATCGACTAGCTCACGTCCGCTGTAAAAAAGTGAGGGAAAATACCAATGAGGTGAGTAAATTAAACTAATCGGACATAAATGAAACTTTGATTCACCTGTATAACTGCCAAGGTATAACTGATTGATGTATGTTGTAGGCTAAACAGAGAATTGACCAGTACCATCTACAGCTGCAGAACCTCCTGTATGAAATCATGCACCTAGAGAAGGAGATCACTAAGTGTTTAGAGTTCAAGTGAGTTTGATTTTGTTTTGTTTTTTGAGAATTTATACAATTACAATTGTATTTCATAAGCATTCAGATGGTAAATACTTGATAATAAAAAAAATTTGTAACCTTTATTTTGTAGTATTGTAAGAAATCAATATTTTTTATACTTTATTTAAGATAGAATAAACATTTATTTTAAGATCAAAAGATGAGGAAATAGAACTGGTTTCATTGGAAGAATTTTATAAAACTGCCCCAGCAGACATATCACATCCAGTGAGTTTGTTTATATGATGTTTGCATTTATTTGTATGTTCTTTGTCTATATTTTGCTTGTGCAAATAAAAATGTTCAGGTTTTTCACACTGTTGAATAAAGATCAATGAACATAAAGGAAATATATGATTTTGTCAGATACGATTTTGTATTATTTGCAGGAGACAACTAAATCTGATCAGCATCAGCAGAGATTGGCCAGACTTGACTGGGAGCTGGAGCAGAGAAAACAGTAACATTCCTCCTATTTAATAAGACACCTGGTTTTCTCCTCAGTTTATTACATTTTCCACTCCCAAATTTTAGTACATTTACAAAGAACACATATTTTGGATCTTAATTTCACTTTTACATAAATGGTAGACTATAATATGGTCCTTGCTATGACTTTTTCTAAAATGAACCTGATTATTTTTTTAGACTTGCAAAGAAGTTAAAAGATTCAAAACAAAGTAAAGAAGGTCTAGCTCATGAAATAAAGAGCAAACAGGAGTATCTGGAAAATTTACAACCCAAACTGAAAACTGTCTTAGAGGTAAGAGTCTGTGATTGTGTGAAAGTTTTAGTTACAGTTAGAGAGAATACCTTTCATTTTGATTTTAGCCAAATAAATCACTAGTCAGGACTGACATATTGAGTTGTTTATCAACAGTCTACCAAGCCAGTGCAGGAGTACTTAGACATGCCGTTTGATCAGATCAGAGAGGAACAGGAAACGGCCCGACATCTGCCGCCCCCGCTCTACGTCCTGTACATGCAGACCTCAGCTTACAGACAAGCTTGTGGTAAATAAGTCTCTAGCTATAATGCAACCTTTACATGCAAACATCAGCTTTATAAAGACAAAGCTTATAGACAAGCATGTGGTAAATTTTTATCTCTGGCTATTACACAACTAATGGATAGCTTCAACAGTGAATAGATTCAGTGATATTGTTTTGACTTCTTCTCTGAATATATGCAATAGATAATTAACAAAAACCATAAAAACATCTTAAAGTTTGATGATGTTTTCAATTACGTCAAGCAGACACTTCAAGAGGTACATCTGCTCTATGTTTACCTGTATGATTAGAGCTGCACTGATGCCACATAATTGTACAGTTAACTTCATGTATTTTGTGTTCTTTATATTTTTTTTACATCTATTATCTCAAATCATAAGATATTACAAAGTATAATCTTGGTCCATCCATGTTTGATATAAAAGGTTTGACTCTATGTCAGTTGTTAAGTATAATAACCTGTGTGTTTTACAGACAAAGATCTTCAGGTCAGCATCATTGGAGATTTAGAGGCCGCTAAAACAAACAAGTCCAGATCCCAGGTTGTAGGTAAGCAGTTTCCTATCTATTTTGTCCATTGTACAGTGTAACTAACATTGCTACTGTTCCATTATTATCTGTTGTACAGATTAGATTTTACGGTTGTTGTTTGATTTTCCAGAGGAGGAGAGTGATAGTGACCAAGAGGATCAAGAGCATGCCAAGAAATCAGTGAGTAGAAAGCAGTTATAAAACTAATAAAGACTTGTACATAGGGCATGTCTCACATTGTTTTAATGATCTTTTACAATGTAACAGAAAAGAAGAAGGAAGACACAGGATAGTCGGTCGGAGGAACGCAAACAACAAGCTCTGAGAAAGCACCCTCTGGCAGTCAAACTGGACATCAACTGTAAAGGTACCAGCAGTCCTTAGTTATTGTTGTACTAGAAGATATATAGAGATTCGAAGTTATTGTTGTTCAAAAAGTTGTCTAGAAATCTTCACACAAAATGTGCTTCAATTTTAGTAATATTTTAGTAATATTATTTATTGTTGACCAAATGGGAACAGTTCACACTTGAGCTTTCACTTTCTTTGACCATGTGTTTCCATTAATATAGTAATATTATTTTATTGTTGACTAGATGGGAACAGTTTACACTTGACCTTTAACTTCCTGTTGACCATGAGAATCATCACTGTCAATATTAACCTGACTTTGGCCGAGAATAACGTGACTTCCATCTCCGGGAGGTGAGGTTTTAATTTAATCGAGATCAGTTGTAGATATAACATAAATAAGAACAGAACTTTTCAGTAATGTTCTGAGATACTGTCAAAGGAATGAATAGTAACCTTTGCAGTGTTTTTTTTATTCAGTGTTTCAGTAGAATTTGTCTTTTCTTCAAGGTACTGTAGCTATGTTTTTTTTTTGCACCATAATTGTTTCGTAATTTAATATCTTTGCTACCTATAGCAAAGAGGGCAAATTTTCTTTCTGCAAACTAAAAAAAATTCTTAAAAGTTTGTTTTCAACAAGCAGTATGTATTTAAAATCCCAAATTTTTCACAAATGAACCGGGTTAATATTTATGAATAGATATTACGTTGTCTATTCAGAAAACTTTTATTTTGCAGAAGAAAGTTGGCCGAGAACTTATCTTTTGTTCCTCTTTTTGTTAACTAATTTTGAAATATACTGTTATTAATATGCCATGTTTAGCATTTTTATTACAAGTTCAATGCCATGCAGAGAAAAAATTTAGATTCTGACCTCAATTTAATACTAAAACTAGTTCTACCTAACATTATATTGGAAGTGTATCATTCTTCACATTATTGTTTTAAGTATAAAAACAGGTAAATCATTTCAAAGATTTCTGTTTGAATCTGAGTTATTTTTCTTTATAACAGTGATCTTTTGGCACCAAAGTCCATCCTTACTGATCTTTACCCTGGCGACCATGGCAACACTTCCCCTAACCCAGCCAATCAGTATGAGCTACGCAAGTTAGGGTAAGTTTCAGAAGGAGATTAAATCCTGTAAAGCATTATCTGGAAAATAAAAGTGAATGGAACATTTTGATGAAACATTGAATGTGTGTAATTTACAGCATCATTACTATTTACAATATTTCCAAAACTTTCTAATTACAGGCTGAAGGATTTCTCTAGCTACATCTCAGAGATAGGTCGGCCATACTTGTGGGCTCAGTGGTTAGGGGGTCTACAGTTTCTGGAAAACAACGCAGTCAATACCCCAGAGGAAGACATCAGCTTCTCTCACATGCAAGAGACGGTTCGACGTCTGAAACGGCGAGTACGGTCCAGACTATGTCTGATGAAGCAAACGGCAGCATTCGGTGAGGGTTTATAAAACTACATGTGGACATGAAACAAAAAAAAATTATATGCATATTATATATATGGTTGTTCATTGGAAACAGTCATTTTATTGTTGAAAAACTGTTATAATTTAAAAATAACTTTCTCATGATAATTTACAATACATTTCATCAATAATTGCAAATATATAATGGACGTATATGTAAACATACCCCAGTACTAGAAGAAAATATAAAAGTTTATTTTATCCTTTAATCCCTGACAGAAACTGGAAATGTGGTGGTGGATCCAGAATATCAGGGCCTGTTTCCCAGTAAGATCGTGTCTCGACTGACTTCCTGGAAGAGAACGACGTACGAGGATTTTGCGGCACTGCCGTACACCGAGGCCCTGGTGACAGACGGGGTGGTGGAGGAATCAGACATCTTCTTCACAGCCGTCATTGACAGGGGATCGGGTACCTCAATCTTCTATAATATTTTCTTCATAAGATGTGTTTTTTGACTCATGTTATTTGAAGTTCTTTAGTTACACCTTGTAAATTTTTATGTTTAACATTGGTACATTTAAAATTTAATTTAGTTCTTTAAATGCACTTTAATATTCATTATCATTTACTTGAACTGTATTGAAAAAAAAGTTGAATAGATGCATGAAGTTTAATTGAAGTCTTATTTATGAATATTGTACATAGACAATTTTTGGGGGTTTTTTTCTTCATTTTTTTTTAAATAATTGACATATTAATGATTTTGTTGATAGCTAAGATGACCGCCCAAGTGGTGATGACCCATGACTACCCTAAGGTGGCCCCCATGTTTACTGTGTCTGTGTTATGGCAGCATGAGAGAACAGCAATGAATGATGAACACATCAAAGTAAGAACATAAAAACATTAGAGTAAGAACAAGAACGTATCAAAGTAAGAGCAAGAACACATCATAGTAAGAACAAGAATACATAAGAGTAAGAACTAGATGTCATCAAAGTAAAGAAAGAACAAGAATTCATCAAAAGAAGAACAAAATTACAGTGTATCACATCAAGGTTTTTATATAAGAAGTCTAAAAATGTTTACATACTACATATACATGTATAATTTATAAAGAGTAAAGAGAACTTTTGTGTGATATTATGTGAACAATTTCCACCTTTTTACAGGAAATGGAAGAAGAAGTGAATGTTCACCACGAGGAGCTGATGAAGACTAAGTCATGTGACACAATTCTGTCCAATCAGATGCAGCGACTGTTGATGTGTTTAGACATTTATCTGGAGACAGAGGCCTCAGGGTCTGAGGAGGAGGGCCCTAGGGAAATCTCCAAGGAGAAAATCTACAACAGGATGCTCAGGTTTGTCACAGAGAAACAAGATGTTTGTAGCGAATACCGGTAGGAGTAATTTTGGAGGAGTACTTTAGTTATAGCAGAGTAAATTCATAGGTTTTCAGGAATTAGTTTTAACCTTTGCAGCTTCAATAAAACCAAGTTGTCTTGGTTTTTTGTCTACTAAGAGAATTTATACAATACAAAATGTATTAATAGGTTTTGCTTTACATCTAATAAATTGATTTCTGTATTTGACAGGGGACCCAGTAGAAGCAAGCCATACAGATACTGCCCGGACATAGGAATCTTCACACACAGATGAAGTCTGATACAAACTTAAGCTTCTCATTTCATTTTGTTTCAAAGGAAATCAATGTGTTCTCTCCTCATAAAATGGGGAAATGATTATTTCTGACTCTGTTCTGTTAATGTTAGCAATATCATGTTACATACCAAAATTTAAAGATTGAAAAACACTCTTACAGGACAAGTTTCATTGTTGCATTTACAAAACATAAAAAAAAAAAAGATAAATTTTATCTGTAATAAAGAAAGTGAGAAAAAAAATTGAGTATTGGCACTGCTCAAATACTGTAAATCACTTTTTATTCGCGAGAACTTTATTTTCGCGTAATTACGCGAGACAGTGTAGTCGCATAAATTTAATTCTGGCGTATAATAGTATTCCTTAAGAATATGTATAGTATAATCACAATTCGTGAAAATTTTGTCTCGCTAATCAAGAGTCAATGACTATCTCGCGAAAATAAGTTGTCGCAAAAATTTAGTGATTTACAGTAGTTTGATACTTTTAATGAATCATATACTATAGAAATATATCTGAAGAATGTTTACAGTATGTATAATTTTAATTGAATACAAATAAATTGGCACATTTCAATGATACACTGTGTCTTTGTCCTCTTTGAAAGAGATATATCTAGTTCATTAAGTAATTTTGTCATCAGCCTATGGATGAGACAAGTTGTATGATCTCTCATGGACTTTATTTTGGAACGTTAGGATTGAAGGCTAACTCCTCTGGGGGTAGAGAGGGCACCTGGTCGTCTTCTTTATCACGAGATCCGTGTTTGAGCATGCGTGTGAATTCCTTGTAGTCAAAGAGACCCTTTTGTATGGGAGCCCCATGAAATAGATCTTCTACCATATCATCTGTCCAGCGCTCACCCATTGTCATCAGACATTCCTTCAGATAATCTTCTTGTATCAAACCTGAACAGATTATAGATAGTCTTCAGAAAACTCTCGACAGCTCATTAAGCCATACTGAATTGAAATCAAATTGAAATTGAAGAGAATCATGCAATTGTGTGACAGGCAAAAGCTGCAAAATGAAGTTTAAATGAATAATAATGATTGTTTGATAAATGTTCAATAATTCTTTCTTTCTCTGCTAACCAAAGATAAATAATCCACTCCTCTCCTTTCAAGAAAGAAAAGGGGATTGAATCAGAGTCCTTAACAAGCGCAGTTGGTTTGTTCCTGCAACTAAATTGTGCAAAGCTCAAGAAAATAAAGTTGTACTCTACTTCAGGGTACATGTAGTCACTGTGGCAACTAAGAATTTTAATATCTTTTTTTTTTTTTTACTAGTGTTACCTGAATCGTTAATGTCAAAACAAGCGAAGGCGTTTTGTATGACGTCCTCCGGGTCAGTCCCTGTCAGCTTCTCCCCGAACAGAGTGAGGAACATGGTGAAATTGATTGGTCCCGGGGCCTCTGTGATCATCTTCTCAAGGTACTCGTTAGACGGGTCCTTACCTAGTGACGTCATCATTTCCAGCAGGTCCTCCTTGTCGATGTAGCCGTCACGGTTCTGGTCGATCATGTTGAAGGCTTCCTGGTATAGATTGAAGTAAAATGAATCAAAACCTAGGGCATTGTAAAATTGTAATGTAGACTGAGATTTGGCTCTCCTGGATATCTTGACCAATTCTTTACTTGTTAAGGCACCATTACCTTATCCTTTTACATTTAGGTAAATTTCAATTTTGTTTAATCTCTTTTATTACTACTTGTTATACTTATGGGTCTTTCAACTAAATTTACCCTCAGCATTACCCCCTCTCACTGTGCAACAGCGATCATACCGGTAGGAACCAGAAAAATCGACCCGCCCCCCAATTTGAATAAAATTAACAGCAAATAGAACTTCTCAAAATTATGAGGTTTCAGTCATCATATCCATATTCTGTTCTAAGCAAGCAGACTTCATTTTGTAGAGACAAGCTAGGCCATGCATGGTATAAAGATTAATTTAAAAACTTAAAATTTCAAATAGGTCAAGCAATATCAAAGGCATTCAAAGTCGATTAGCACGAATTAATTGAACCAAGAGATGTTTTCAATTTTTGCTGAAAGACCAAAACGTTAATATTGCAAGAAAAGAATGAATAGGGGCCTATATGCTTGGTTGAATTTTAGCATGGTCTTTGTGCCCTTTCATGTGGTCATGTGATATGTATATTCAAAAGTCGTGTTCAAATCATCCTACCGCTTCTCAAAACTTGGAAGGTTAAAGGCGTGTTTTTATGCAAACGCATTTGTTCTATAATAATGTTGATATACTTTGTTTTATCATGTTGTTTGACTGTTCGGATAATAGCTGGATACAAATGTCATTTGTTCTTTGATAGAACGCTATGACCAATGTTGCTGAAAAAAATATTCTAGTGAGCAGCATTCCGAAATAATGCCTTTTGTTATCATCAAAGTATAATATGATTTTAAATTCGAAAAATTGGGACGAATGTTGTTACATATGCTTTATATTTTTTTCAGAGAGAAAAATAAATGAGCGAGAGTAGGATATCTACGCAGATTAATGATAGAGATGGAAGCGAGAGAGTACAATGTACCATAAAAATATCAAAGAATTGACCTAGTACCTTGAATTCCAGAATCTGGGCCTGATTAAACATGGCAAAAATATTGGACGTGGCCCTCTGGGTCCTGGCCCGGTGCTTCTTTTTGGACTTGGTACTCGACATCCTTGAATCTCTGAAACAAAAACTAGCTAGACAAAGAATATACGATATCATGGGTATCAGTACCATATCACACAGACATCACGGATTGATGTACAGGTCTGAGTCTACAAGACTTGGGGAATTTTTAAGGTGTGCCAAGATGACTAATATTGGTTCGATTCCAGTATTTACTTGAATATTAAGTTAAATCAAGTTTCGTGAAACGAAAGAAATTCATAATTTTTATAGAAATTGAATAAATTGATACCTTTGAGATCCTGGGAAATAAAATGTCCGACTTCTTTATCTGACAGCCGGTGTACAGCTTCCAACAAAAACAACAGCAGCAGCTGTAAGGAACATTGGTACAGCTGATGCACGCGCATAATCAGCATTAGTAGCTCTATACAGGGTGAGTCAAAAAGGGTAAGGAAACATCTGCTGATTCACTGGAGAAATTGATGCTTTCCAAAAGTATCGTAGACCGTTTCCTATCTTCCTCCGAAATATAAAAAGTATGCTATTTGTGATTATCAACTAAAGAACTGATGAAAAAGTCTGATCTGATCAATGTCAGAGGATAATACCGGTATAATATAAAAGGATTCCAAAAAATGCAATTAAAACTAGGGGCACTATGAGCACTGAGCTCACCAAATAATACTCCCATATGATTATAATGGGAAAGTCCACGTTTTGCTCTGGGATACCTAAAATAAGTGTCAGAACAAAAGGTAAAATAGGAGGTGCACAATGGCATTATGTAATAAAGAATCTGTTAAAGTTATAGGAGCTAGGATTTGCGGATAAGAGATGGGCACCCTTCAATATCATAAAACGAATGGCAGTGTCCATGTTTTGCTATGGGGGACCCCGAAATATGTGTCGGATCAAAAAGTTAAATAGGAGGTGCACAATAGCAATATGTAACATAGATTCTGTGAAAGTCTCATTAAATTTTATTTATTGGTATCAGAATTGTGGATAAGAGATGCATGTTTGGGTACCCATAAGCATGTTAGACGAACGAAAGTACGGACGGGCGTACAGCTAGACAGACTGACGGACATTCCGATCACTATATACCCTTCAACTTTTCAAGCGGAGGTAGAAAAAGGTTATAATGACCTAGTTTTTAAATTGCATAGCTTTATTTAAATATTTTTGGTCCTAGTTGGCTTAGAATCATCAACCTTTTTCAGTTGATGTACCTTGGGTTCTCGAAGAGTGTCAAGCAAAAATTAGGTCATCGTAACCTACTTTTGAAATTTTATGACTATATTTAGATATCTCGGGTACTTATTGGCTTAGAATCACCAAACTTTGTCAATTGATGCATCTTGGGTCTTCAAGAATGTCAACAAAAATAAGTCACTGTGACTAATCATATGGAATGTTCTCGCTACATTTAAATACCTCAGGTACTACATGTAATTGGAATAGAATCATCAAACTTTTCAGTTGATTCATCTTGGGTTAGGCAGAGAACCGTAAGAACGTCATCTGAAAACTAGGTAACCATGACCTACTTTTGAATTTTAATATTTCATGTACTAATTAGCTAAGAATTGTCAATCTGTTAGTTGATACACCTTTGCTCCCAAGAATATAAACATAAAAGTAGGTCACAGTGACCTATTTTTGGAATTTTGAGGCAATATCTATAAATATTTCAAATATCAAGTCTTAAAATCATCAAAATCTGTCATTTGGGGATCTTGAAGTATGTTTACCAAAAGTAGGTCACTGTGGCCTACATATAGAATCTTATGTGTTAATCTGAATATTTAAAATAATAAAGGGCTTTATCAATTATCACACTTTGTCAATTGATTCATCTTGGGTTCTAACAGTGTTTTAATCAAAATGTAAGTCATGATGGCCTACATCTGGAATTTCAAGGCTTTACATGATACTTAGAGGCTTCAAATAGAAGTAATTGGTTGACAAATGTACAATTTATCAAAAGAGTGATTCAAGGCCCTTTAAAAACCTACCCTAGTCATAATTTTTGTTAGCTAGGTCTTATTACACTGTAAATCACTTAAACAAGACGCTTATCGTCTGCTCAATAAAAAATTAAGAAAGAACAAAGACTTGAAAAAATGAAATGTTACATGCATTTATTTAATAATGTATAAAAAAATCAACATAGTATAGAAATTTTGTTACTATTGATAGAAATGAAATGAAAACCATGTTGTCATTGTTATCTTTTCCTGAAATTCAAGATTACATCAAGATATCATCAGTGATTGTTTGTACCTGCCAGCTCAAAAAAAAAAGTATTTTAAAATACTCAATGCAAACTTGCAAAAATTGCCACACAAAACATAGTAATATTAATTAAGTAAACATTATAATTTTATTTAGTTATAGTACAGATAAAATTGTAGAATACATTTAATCTCATTTTTCTTTTGATTTTTAACTAAATATTAAAAATGGTTGTTCAAGTGGCCCTAAAATCAAATGATTTTTTGAACTTTGAGAAAATTATGTTAAGGTGTAAATTTTGAGATCAGTTTATTTACAAGATAAAGTACCTGCAATATTTTCCAAGGAAAACTTAAAAGAAACAATGAGGTATTAGTGATCAGTATTTACTTTTGTTTACTTATAATAGGAAAAGACATGATTCCTTCATGTTCAGTCAAGTATATACCTTATCAAATTTAGATACTAGCACTGCTATAACTTGGATTTATACCAAGTTTAAAATCGACAAACATGGTGTACAAAATGAACATTCTCCTCATCTGTACAGGTGATACACAGAAACAAATGAAATGAAAATCTTTTCTCAATTACATAAGGATTTAAACTTTTAACAAGAGGAATCTTTGAGTTTCACTTATTGTCAGAAATAGATTGTATCCAAGAAATAAAGCTACATGTTAATAAGAATGTTTATAAATATATTTACAAATATTTAATAATGCAATGGTATAAAACTAAATGATACCCTGAAACATATATAAAAAAAAAACACAGGTTGATAAAATTTTACAGTCAACTCCGATTAAACTGCTACTTTTACTGTTGAATAAATTGTATGTAGAAAAACAATTTTTGTACAGAATCACTTTTAAAAATGTTTGTACAGATTTACAAGAATATATCATAATGCATATGCCACTCTTCAGATTCATAAGAAATAATTCCTAAAAAATGAATGAAAACCTTTTTTCTTTGTTGTCACTAGAAAATAATTACAAACTATTCTGAAGAAATTTAAAATATTAAAGATACAGGGCCTTTCTATAAAATGAATTAAAATTCAGAACTGATGTAAGATGTAGGAATGCAGAGACCATCAAACATAATCCACTGAGTAAAGTGAACAGCACAAATAAAGGTTTCTCAAAATTCAATCCATGATATAATATAATGCAGTA
Organism: Saccostrea glomerata; assembly: GCA_003671525.1. NCBI lineage: Eukaryota > Metazoa > Mollusca > Bivalvia > Ostreida > Ostreidae > Saccostrea > Saccostrea glomerata. The sequence continues at coordinate 1,022,343 of PRKT01000050.1, forward strand.
TGACCAATACATTTTGTAATGTAAAAAAAAAAATGGTGATTTTAGGAATTTACTATTGAAGCTCTTATTCATATCATAGTATGACTCTATTCATATTTAGATTGCATAATCCAATCTGAGATTCTAATGAATTGTAGTTTTATATGACATATTCTGATTGGAAAGCTGCTAGGATCAAGCTGTAAAAGAATCAAGGCCAAAACAAAAACACAATAGTACAATCACTTATTTCATTTGCTTTTTTTTTTTTTAGGGAAAAGGAAATGTTCTATAATTCTATAATTTAATTTTTGAGAATTGATACTGATGGTTCTGGCTTAACCTGTTGACCTCCAACTTAAAAAAAATTATATACCCAAATTCTAGTGCATCTTGGTCACAGAATATTAAATTTCATAGATTAGGATTATTCAAAAACCTGTAGAACAAAATTATGAGAATAATTACCCGAATTGTTTACACCCTTTCTTACAGACATTATTGATAAAATAAACAGATACAAAATGTATGGATGTAATGAGCACACAGCATATTAATCAAACTACAATTCGATCAACTAAACTACAGACTAATATGCAATCACTACTCTAATACTGACCAATGAACTACACATAGAACAGAAATGACACGGACTGTCCCGGCTTACATAGAAAACAATGAACATTTTTACTGCCTTCTAGGAGTAAGCGGTACATTGTTACTGTAATTAAGTACATCATTTTCACATGAGGTAAAATAAACAACCTCTTCATAAATACATTATCATAGTGAACATTACAAGTAAAAAAAAAGATGAGAACATTTCAAGTCTTTCCTTGATGTTCATAAAAATATCACAATATTTGGACTATCTTCAATTGCCAACACGATGAACATGTCACAGTATGATGGGGTGATAGTAAAAAGTTATGAATGAACACAATCTGCCCTGCCTTTCCCTAGCACTGCTAGGCTGCGACTCTGCCCTGCCATTCCCTAGCCCTGCTAGGCCGCGACTCTCTAGGGTAGTCCAGTACCCCCGATACTAAGAGATGTTCTGTCATAGACTTGGCACAGCTTCATCGGTGACAGCATTATTTGATTTGATGTCATCTTTATACCCTGTATTAAACAATAATAAAATATTATCATGAAAAATTAAAGACATGGATTTAAATCCTCCTTTTTTAAATTTTGAAATGTTAAAATTATTTATATCCTATATTTCAGAGGTATATGTATATATATAAAAGATATAGGTAGGAAAGGGTATATAGAATTTATTAGATTTCTGGCTTTATGTGACATGCCAAGGACATGGAAGGATTTAAAAAAATAACCAGCATTTAGGGAAGAGATATAATGAAAGGAAAAAAAATGGTTGAATGTAGACATCAATGTTGCACAGGCAAGTTCAAAATCAAGATAAACTATCATAAAGTCGCAGCTTGGAAAGTACCCAGTACTCACTTTCGTGAATGTTTACAAATACAGTTATGATAAAAAAGCATAACATACTACATGTACATACTTTCCTTTTTATAGTATCTTGCAAAAGTCCTTTAGATATATATTACAGGAATTAATGAGAATAAATCCATCATGGAATGCAACAATTTGCAGAAAAAAAATATTTCAATGCTTTTGTCACAGTGACATAAAAGGCAGAACAATAGAAAACACCAGGAAACATCTTGCTTTATGTATCCCATTTCATTTTCAGCCAACATTCAGAGAGGTTGAAATGTAAACATTTTCTTGAGACTTACTAGTTGTACAGACTAGCTAGGTGCTCTTTAGATACTGTGACGTTGTGAAAATCTGTGTATCAAATACAACTCCAAACAAATTAACAAACAGTACCATCTTCTGTGTACAGACGGGTACAAATTGGACCTCCAGGCAGTGTTTGTTAGTAAACTGTCAAACCTAGGCCTGTTATGTCTGCCAGACATTCTAACCGAAACTTTCCAAAAAACATCACTTTCATTAGTTTTCTAACATAAAAGTAAAATTTGTATAAACTATTTTCAGGTTAAAATTAAAACAATAAAGCCACATAACCCTAGAAATATCCAAGAGGGATGTAACACTTTAAGAAACATGAAATACTCTCTAGATTTCAGCAGACAGGGTAACATTTTTGTTGTAATTTTTCATGATACAGAGATAAGAGTACTTACAGAGCCCCGCCTTGTTGCACTCCTTTGATCCTTCACATGCTCTCATGGCATTAAGCTGCTCATGCAGCTGCTGTAGAATGCCATAGTTAACATCATGTATAGCATTCCTTGTCTGCAAAAGATAAAATATATCTTTGTAAATAACTGGACTGACATTGCACATGAATGTACAAGATGTAGCAAAAATAATTTCAATTCTTGTTCCTTCTATGTTAAAATAACTGTACAAACAAAATGCAAGTTCTGAAAATTTACATGTAAACAAACTTCAAATATTTTCGATTGTTTTAATTAGGTCAGTAATAAAGAGACAACTCCCCTCCCCCACCCCATATTTCATGAGATTTTCACTGTATTCATTTTATGCTAGCTGTTTTCTTACCTGAAATGGGTCTTTTTTGAGATCATAGTAGCTGATAAAGTTGTTAATGAATTCACAGTACAGTAGATCGTGTGTTGTGTTGAGGGTTCGGATACACCAGTACTTATTGTTCTGCGAGTTCGTACAGAAACAAAAGGGACCATCTGAAATAGAACAATCAAAGGTAATAAAATATCCCATAAATCTAAAATATCAAAACAAATATAATGTTTATGAATTCAAATTTAGAAAGGTGTCAAGCAATATCTACATGGAATTGGTAAAATACAACTACCTGGAGGATACCGTATGACAAAATATTCTTTAAAAATCATCATACAGACTTTTATGTAATAATGTATGTAGTACTTACTGAACAAGTATAGAGTGTTTGTCAAATGTATGAGCATCTTCGCTAGTTAAGGGTTTCCTTTATGGAGAGCGGAGTGGAGTGAAAACCGATGGCTAGCAAAGATGATGTATGCAGTACTTACTTGACCAGTAGGGGGGTGTTTTCCAGTGACTGTTGTCCATTAGAGAGCAGTCCATGGCAGCCCTCCTACAGGCTGGGTGATCTCGTCGCGTCACCTTCTCATTGGGCGGCAAGTTCCAGTACGTAGCTGTTTAATGGAAAAATTATAAAAACATTTGACAATTCCACACCTCAGAAATCAATGATCTAATTCTAAAAGATATTAGATTTTCAATGGTTGAATTTTCATAAACAACAAAGTTTTACATTAATAGATTTTTTCATAATTATCTGTAATAAAAGTTGCAAGAAACTATTCAAAATGAATGATGCTTTCCCTTAAGTGAGATATTCTATGAAGGCTGATATTGTAAAAAACAGTTTGGGACATCATGACTTGTTTTCAAAGAACAAACATGACATCAGGGTAGCCTTAAGCAGTGTTGATAAAAGAATTGAATTTAATGTCAGGTAAAACAACATTTTTGTTCGGTAAATTATTTTGAGGTCTGCACTATCAGTTTAATTTGATTAGGGATTACAGTCACTTACAATTCCACAGCGGTGAATCCACAGTGTGCTGCTGCTTTCTTCTTCTCTTCCTGTTTCGTCTACGTCGTCTCCTTTGCTCTATTTCCTTTTTCCTGGCAAAAACAATGTTGGTAAATTCAATAACAAAGCAGAATGTTTCTGGGTTCTCATCAAGGAAGCTGTACTTCATCCCTCCAAAATTTCAACGTTCAATAAGAAAGTGGAAATTGATACACAAAATTCATTTTTTATTTTAATAAAAATGTGTTTATACTTTAAACTGTGGCTTATGCATAGACAGGTACCTTTCAAATTGTCTGCTGTTACTCTGGGTGCAGGGCTCACACTCAGAATCTAAGTAACCTCGGCCATTCATCTCATTTCCAAATTCATTGAGGAAAGACTCCTGGGGTTTGGAGGTCTTAAGGTGCTTTCTGTAAATCTGCAGGAAGTTTACATGAGTATATTTGAGGATGGGGGAAGCCTCATATCAAATGATTGATCACCAAAAATTCATAAGTAACACAAAATATTTATTCTTTACACTGTTTTAGATTCAAATCAGGTAATGAATATTCTTGAACCTGCTCTCAAACTACAGGGTGTCATTTTACACTGAATACAACACATCAATTCTAAGGGCAAAGCCATGTCTCAACTTCAGGTGAGCTAAAGTGCAGGTGTTTGTTACATACCCTTAGATCTTCCAGCATTTTTCTGTACTCTTCTATCATTTCATCAAGCTTCTCTTTATGATTTTTCCATTCTACAGGGTCCTGATACAGAATATTATCACAGGTCACTGTGTCATTGGGTAAAACTCGACAGCGACGATCAAACGGCTGAACTGTGAGAAGTCAGAGACTCATTATTTAAAGAGTAATCAAGATCATTTACTAGACAATAGTAAAAAAAATTCCATTAATAACATGTAATGTACATAAATATGAATTTTTACCCTTTTTTCAAAGATAAATTTTCATTCACCTGGTATAGAATTCTGAAGTGAGTCGCTTGTGTTCCCAATCATTTGTAGGTAAGATCTCTTGGTCCTGATAAATTTGGGAGTAAAATCTGAAATAGGAATTTATAGTTGCTGAATTGATTACAGTAGATGTACTAGGAATTTCTATATTTAACCCTTATAATTCAATACTTATGGCTCTTAACTAGATAAACTGATGTCTGAGAAGACTCCCTCAAGCCTCTGGTTTGATATGTCTTTTAAGTGAAATTTATTTCAAGTAACCACTTGTTTATAGTTTTTGCACTGTTAAATTTACCCTTGCTAGCATGCTTCATTAAGAACTCTGTCTGACTCTGTTTTTCTCGTCGATTCATTCTTTTCTTCTTACGACCACAGGGACAGTGCTTTTTTGACCTCAGATATCCGTCCCTCTGCATTTTTCTCCTACCCTTCTCCTTCCAACGACACTTCATCAGCCTTGGCAAATCCCGACCAAACTCCTGGACGCATTGGTATTTCTGGATCAAATAAAAGATTTATGAAATATTATCTTGTGTCCTTATTAAATACTTGTGGAATTTAACTTGAAATCTGTTCATAGAAAATGAATGCCCCCGACCAAGGTATATTTGTATACTTAAAAACTGAAAAACAGGAGCATCTTCTCTGCTCTGTTCTCTTATACACATGAAAAAAAATCTTTACTGCTATAACTGGAGTTCAAGGACATGATGGAATAGAGGTCAAGGCCAGAAAATTAGTCCACAATTGAAAATCTCATTATAGAGGAAATAACTAACCTGTCCCTTTTTACAAGGTGGTTGGTTTTCAGGTTTTGAGCACTCTTTGAAGATTCTCTTTTGTTTTGGAGTGGCATACTTCAGGTAGGACTCACTAATGGTGGGTAAACTGTTCACGGTATCCAGGAAATTCTTCTTCTGTTGTCGCATCATTTCCTTCCTTATCTTCTTGGTTACTTTCCTTAACAATATAATAATCACAGTAAAATCATCATTTTTATTTCTTTTCATGGTATGAAGAGACCCATAACTCATATCCCATTGAAATCTTAAATTTTCATACGAAAGTACATGCACCATGATTTTTATTTAACAACATAAGTCAAATTCTTTCAAACCATTAATTTTTCCCCCCAGTCTTAGAAACTTGGCTCCATGGAAATATTTTGTGATACATAGCAAAGTTTATGTACAAAAATGTTATTTTTTATTTGTCAGCATCTTTATGACTGAGTAAAAGAAATTAGTGTAAAACCACAAATTAGAGATCTTTGTACAAACTACATTGTCTCTCATAAAATCCAGAATAAATGTGTAATGTTACCCTCTCTCCAACAGGATTGTGTCTCTCCAAGGTCTCCTGGTTGTCACAAAGGTATCAGAATCAACTCTAAAACCACAAAACTCACAATTATTTCTAATTTTTCAAGAAATCTTAATTAAATTGATTATGTTATACATTTGAAAATAGTTATGTTTACTTATTAAAGCAAGCTTTAACTATGGAATATTTACATCCACTGAATATTTTCTCCTTTATTTCTTAAGAAAACCCATTGCTTTAATCACTGCATGAACATCAGCAGGAATGTCGCCTGTACAGATTTCTTGATCAGTGGCTGTTCCATCAATGAAACGTATAAAGACGTTCACATCATTAATACAATAATTAATCTTTTTAATCCTACTTTAAATGATTATTTAAACAGATATAAATATAAACAATAAAATGTCTTTCTTTGTTTGTTATCATTGGAATTAACGGTCACAGCTATTGCAGAAAAAAATTACATAACCCGCTTACGCACGTTACTGTATACAGGGAAATTTTCGCCCCTTTCGCCCTCTTCCTGATTGGGCGAATTTAAAACGGCGCAAATTCAAATTACACAGCATAATTTCTTAAACAAAACTATAACTGGGCAAATTTAAAACGGGGCAAAATTGATCACTAGTGCAAAAGGGCAAAAATAACAAGGGGCGAAAATAACCCTGTATACAGTACATGTATGTATTTTTCTGTAACAGCTGCTTCTGTTAATTCCAGTAATAACAAACAAAGAAAGCATTTTATTGTTTAATTATTTATCTGTTAAAGTAGAATGACATACAATGTGTGTGTTATACCCATGAGCTTGCTCTCTGTAGTCCTTGGCCCTGATTAGTTTCATCATAGACCGCCCATCCATGTGACCAGGAATATCTACTCCAGCCATATCCAGAATAGTAGGGGCCAAATCAATGTTCACCACAATGTTAGAAATCCTACAACAGGAGGTCAAATGTCAACACAATGTTAGATATCCTACAACAGAAGGTCAAAGGTTACCACAAGTTAGAAATCCTACAACAGGTCAACACAATGTTAGAAATCCTACAACAGAAGGTCAAAGGTCAACACAATGTTAGATATCCTACAACATAAAGTCAAATGTTACCACAAGTTAGAAATCCTACAACAGGTAAACACAATGTTAGAAATCCTACAACAGAAGGTCAAAGGTCAACACAATGTTAGAAATCCTACAATATAGAAGGTCAAAGGTCAACACAATGTTAGAAATCCTATAACAGAAGGTCAAAGAGGTCAACACAATGTTAGAAATCCTACAACAGAAGGTCAAAGGTCAACATTATATTAGAAATCCTACAACAAAAGGTTAACGCAAAGTTAGAAATCCTACAAAGCTAGGTCAAGAATCTCATACTGTTAAAATTCTTCAATTCAAAAATTCCACAATAGTTCAAATGTCACACAACATTAAAAAAATCTTACAAGAGGTCAATGTAAGAAATCCTATAAAATGAGGTTAATGTCACATAATGTTAATTAAAAATATCCAACAACCTGAGGTTTATATTCATTACAATATTTAGTAGAAATCCTACAATCTGAGGTTAAAATCTATCAGTGTATCAGAAACTCTTAGAAATTTGTTTATATATTGCCATATACATGGAATTGCTAAATTTTGTTTACTTGGATCTTGGTTTGATTCCAGGACCTCGGATATACAGAGGGACTCGTACATCAAAGTCATACGGCAGAGACTTGCCCTTGACAACTCCAAACTGTCCTAAGTGGTAGCCGTGGTCCGAGGTGTAAATAATAAAGGTATTCTCCAGCTCATCCAAATACCACAACTCATTATACACCTACAAGTTAGTCTGCAACATCTGAGTAATGGGGCCAAAATAAAATATACTTCATTTAAGTAAAGTGGTCTATTTAAAAAAAAAATTACCTCTCAAAAAACCTTTTAATATGAGTACTTTCTTTCCATACTATTTGAATTTTCCATTTAAGAATAAAAAAAAATTTAGGCAGGCCTTTCTCATCTTACAAAATACAATGAAATACCCTATCCTTACAGTACTCAGTTACCTATCACATTAGAAGAGGAAGCTGAAACTCTTTTTTCTTTGACCAGTTCATGCTTTTTGAGATCTTACCTTTTCCACCAGTTCATCCACTGACTGTAGTGTCTGGAGTCGCTTCTGTTGAAGGATGTCGGTGAATCTCTGCTCAATTGGCTCCATCTTTCCCGTCATTTTTAACAAATGCTGCTTGTCTGGGTTAGGGGCCTTGTTCCAGGTAGGGGTTCTGTGTGTGAATACAAAACACTAGCAATAAATTACGAAAAAAGGTTTGATAGAGAATCCTGTGATTTTTTTTTTTAATTAATGATGAAATCCTGTATTTTCAAAAATATAATTATGCAATACCTGTAATTTTTAATGAATGATGAAATACCTTAGGATTTTTAATCATTAATGAGACAACTGTGATTTTTAATTAATGATGAAATACGGTGTACTTTGATTTAATTTACTAACGAGATACCATGATTTTAATTACTGATGAGATACCTGTGTAAGGTGTTATTAAAGAAAAGATGCTGGTACTGGGGGGCTGCATCCTCAGGTCCATGAGGGGCGGGGACGCTAAGTACCATTAATACTGGCCTGTATAAGATAATTATAGAAGTCAGTACCACATACAACCATTAATATTGGCTTGTGTAAGATATTTATAGACATCACCATTTACACCAAACAGGATGAAAATTTTTTTTTAAAATGTAGTTCTTAAGTATAGCTTACATGCGCCAGAAGAGACTATGCCAGAATTACCTTTTAGGAAAATACTGTTTACTATTCTTAAGAAAAGTAACACTATCATTGGCTATTAGGTCTGTAAAGTAGTCGTGGTAATAATTATCCTCGTGCTTCATCTTATTTCCATTGAAATTAACCGTGTAGTTGTAGAATCTGGCATTTTTAATGAGCCCCACCCACTCCCTCCACCCTGGGGGAATATACGTCCCATTATACTCGTTAAGGTACTTCCCAAAGTACCCGGTTCTGTAGCCAGCATTATTGAGGTAGGTAGCGAAAGTTCGAGTTTCATGAGTCCTCTGCCAGAACGGAGAGGAACAATTGTCATTATTTGTGTGTACGTTGTGATTGTGTGTGTAGAGTCCGGTCAGGATTGAACTGCGGGAGGGACAACACATGGGTGTGGACACAAACGAGTTGTTGAAGTGAACACCTTGGTCTCTCATAATGCGTAGAGTTTTTGGCATCACCTCCATAGAACCTACAATACAACTCAAGATTTACACTGAAGTTTTCGTGACTTTCTCAGTTAAATAAGTGAAGTTATTGTTGATAATGATTTTGTCAATTGATTTACAACCTTTTCAAAAGTGCTTGGTTATTCATAAACAGCAAAAAATGTGGGTGGTTTTAAATTTCATGCCTATAGTTTGAATGATTCAAGGCTTTAGAATTGGACCAAAGATTCCATTCAAAAACTAATTTAATGATCTTCACAAAGATCAGATTAATTATTATCTATACTGGTATAATTAAGCTTTAGAACATCTTACACAAATCAAATTGTTTGGTGTCAGGAGTTCCCCATCTTACATAATTTACAGTGATTTTCTTTTATTGAGCAATATTATCTAAATCTTTTATCATGACATTAGGTCATAATGCACCTCCTTCATTTAGAACTCCCACCTTGCAATTTTAATAAGGAACAGATGTACAAATGCAACGTAGTAATTAGATCAATTTCATCCATGTATTTTTATTATGTTTAACAATGAAAAGCACTTTAGTAGAACTTTCCCTTCAATTAACATGATTATATTAAGCCACTTCATAATAAAACCAAATTTTGACAAATTTTAGAAGATGTCTCTGATAATTTCAAACACATCAGAATGCACCAAAGTTACCTAGCAACTCATCCTGGTCATCGGTCAGGATCAGCACAATGTTTGGTTTTTGACTTTTGGCTCGACGGCTGCCATAACGAGGGTTGGTTCCCTGTCCATGTGTATGAGAACCAGACCAAGATGCAGAAGTCCATCCTACGACCAGCCACGCCGTTAACAAAAGTAGACTCCTCATTCTGTGTGGGGTGTGTCCAGTTTATTAGTTGACAGGTCCCGTCTAGCTCTCATGTGAATATTTGTAGGTGGCTGGTTCAAATCATCACATATAGGGAACCCTGTTGAACACAAATCAGGATATACATCTGTTAGTTACATGACAATATATACAATGCACAAATAACAATTAAATCAATTTTAAAACGATTGTCATACCAGAGGTGCAACAAAACCACAAATTCTATATTCAAAAAGATGATGATCAATCAAGCAGAGTGCATCTTTAAATATGTGAGAAAATTATTTGGAAAGCACAAATATCTTTCAGATCAAAATATAAACATGATAAAGTAGTAAATCCTTTAAACGCTGTTTATGTACACTGAAAATTATGATGACATTACAAATGAATTACTTTTAAAAGTTCAAAGACAAACGTGTAATAATTTGCAATAGAATATAATTATTACAGCAGTACATGTGTTTTTGCACTGCAGATGATCAGTTTGATTGCACAGAGGAATATCAGATTGAATGGTACCAATCTACATAAATTAAAGATTAAAATATTCCACGATGATAAACAAAACAGAACACACACTTGTTTTGGGGGCTAGCTGGAGCACAAGAGTTCTCCCTTCATCCATGTCTTACAATCAGGGAGATTACGTCTTACATAACAAACCTTTTACCCACTGACAAAATTCCCATGAATGACAGTGTCAGACATTAATATCTGTCTGGTTTACAAACATAGGGACACTCAACAGAGGTCTGTCTTCATTAACTGGCACTCATTCAGAATGAGTTTTTTTTTTCTCGTACTGGAATATTTATAAGACTAGATTATCATACAATTGTCATTTTCATCAAATACCACAGCTAATTTAGCATTTGTCTGTATTGACAGAAACCTATTAAAGTCATTGGGAAATTATTCATTGATGGCGTATCAAGTCCTAGGAGCTAGCATTTAATTTGGAAATGAAGGTGTATATTAATGGGATCTTTGCATGTTTGTATTTCCTCGTCTATTAAATTCAGATCATCAAAAGAAGAATTGGACATATCCACAAAATAATTTATACTAAATCAACATTAAATGTCTCTCTCTCCCCTTCTGTTAATTAAATCTCAAAATTTATTTCACATTTTAATACCAGAGCAGAAGAAAATGTTTTGTTACATCATTAAAACAAACATTCTATTCTAATTAATTGTTTCTCTCTATCAAGAATTGAAATGCGTATACTGTTTAACAATTGACAAAATCTAATCATAAATGTATATAAAGCTGTAATTTTTAAATACAAATCTCCATTCACAAATTTATAAAATAAAAAATTCCACTTTTAAATAATTCAGAAGCCACTTCACTAACCTTACCTTGTAGATAAAATGATAATTAAACAAGAAAACTTCATTATGCAATGCCTGGTAATTAATTTAAAATGTCATCCAACACAATAAGAAGTACAGGTATAGAAGACGTTACATCACTAATTAGTCCAAGGTAGAGCCACACAGGACGGTAATAAACTCCACATTATAACCCTAACCACATTACATATACCACAGGAGTTCGCGTACCTATCAATTATACCGAAATTTTCATTAAATAAAAAAATATGTAATACATATAATATTATAGGCATTACGTATCTTCTTTATTTACCGAAAATTTCGGCAAAATTGATAGGTACGCGAACTCCTGTGCATATACCTAATGACCTCGTATGACCCCTGACCTCTAATAAACCCTGGCACTTACTAGGAGAGGCCTCCGATTGTTATTTTTGGCCTGGGTAAGGAGATGACTGAACTCCACTGATAATTGAAGCAAAAGAGGCCTTCATTATGTGAATTATAATCAAATATTTGAAGTTTTCCCCCCACTCAGGTTTTATTTCATTTTCTTTTGACAAGAGTAAACATGGTAAACCTTCCCATTTTTATTTCTAATGAAGTGGTGAATGGCCTCTACAAAAAGCGAAACACTGAATTCAAATACAAGCTGAAATATTTCAAGAGCTTTATACTTTACACTGATTTGTGAAATACAAACATTCAAGTTAATCCCGTAAATCCAGATTTAGAAAAACACATCATTATCATTTAAAAGCCTATGTCAAAGTGGCAAAAGCCTCACACATTTTTCTTTGTAACTCTATAGGTTTGTGCTGCTTTGAAACAGGAAAAAAATTTCAATTGTTCTAACAGTTGCCAAAAAGAGGAAAGATATGGTGTATCTCCTAACCAGATCTTAGCAATATGCCACACAGACATCCCAAGGAAAAATCAGTTCAATCAATCATAAATGCTTCTACTTTTTCCTGTAGTAGTATGTTTACCAAAAACCTTTTACATTAAAAATTTACCAGAAAATAAAAAAAAAATGTTTATGCTTTACTTGAATCTCAGAGAGCAAAAATCATACACATTAGAATCATGCAGATGTTCTTAATGTTACTTTAAGAGGATACTTCATATGGCACACCATGTATTATCTGAACATCAGGTTCTTTAGAAATACTGGAATATGTATTAAATTTAATATATACATATCATTATTATTGAAGACATAAAGTTCTTCTTGACAGCTTCTTGTCTGATAAGATTATATTTGTGCATCAATCCCAATGAAAGTATAATTTCTGCCTTTTTCGATTTTGTTAACACTGCACCTCCAAGAAAATATATATGTCATCACATTTGTACGGTCAAAGAGGTGAAAAAATGTGACAGCTAGACCAGATCGGGATTCAAACCTAGCTGGACCCCTGAATCTCCAGTAAGCCACCTACTGAACTAATCGGGACACTGGATATCCAACCCATCATATATACATACTGTATAAGTGGAAATTTTAGTGAGACGCAAATTTAGCTGTTTCTCCTTAAAAACTGGTCAATTTATTTTTAGCGAGAGGTAATTCTAGCAATTTTAAAATGCTTACTAAAGCAGCTATTACAAATAAAATGCAACTAATTTTTAGCAGTATTCAATTTTAGCAATCTCATGACCCTCGCTAATAATGCCAAAATTAAATCCTCGCTAAAAATTCTACTTATACGGTATACTTTATCAGATAGTTTCCTGAAGAAATTTTAATCCCCCCCCCCCAAAATGCTTTCGCTTGAATGGGAGCAAAAAGAATAAATTAAAATCATATACAGATGTTCTTTCGTGGCACGTTGTCTTAAAGCTTATACATCAAGTTCTCTAATATCCCTAGAACTTCTATCAAATTAAACCTCTTGCAGCTTTTATATAACCTCAGATTACGTTTGTGCATCCATCACAATAAACACATTTTTTTCTACTCAAACTTTTTTAGTTTCACCTTAATATTTGAGAGTAGAGTTTCAGAGCAAATGAATATACCATCATACATTGTGATACTAATTATATACATACCATTAAGTACATTCAAACTCCTTCATCTGAACACCTGGTAAAAATACTCCAGATAAATTATATATCTCAGCATTTTACATGTCAAGTTTTCAAGTGTAGACTTCCTGAGTGTTACACAAGAAGATGGTGACTGATATCATCTGTTCAGAAGATCAATATCTTATGTACATCCTCTCTTCCAGAAGTATCAATTAAACAATAACTGTACACCACAAATCACTAATGAACACCACAAATCACTAATGAACACCACAATAAATCACAAATGAACACCACAATAAATCACAAATGAACAATAAATCACAAATGAACACCACAATAAATCACAAATGAACACCACAAATCTGACTACTGAACACCACAAATCACTATAGAACACCACAAATCACTAAAGAACATCACATATTACTATTGAACACCACAAATCACTATAAACACGACAAATCACTTATGAACACCACAAATCACTACTGAACACCACAAATCACTAATGAAAACCACTAATCACTGCTGAACACCACAAATCACTACTGAAAACACAAATCTCTTCATGAATACCACAAATCACAACTGAACACCACAAATCCCTACTGAGCACCACAAATCACTTATGAACACTATAAATCACTACTGAAAACACAAATCTCTTCATGAACACCACAAATCACTACTGAACACCACAAATCACTAATGAAAACCACTAATCACTGCTGAACACCACAAATCACTACTGAAAACACAAATCTCTTCATGAATACCACAAATCACAACTGAACACCACAAATCCCTACTGAGCACCACAAATCACGTATGAACACCACAAATCACTACTGGACAGCTAGATTTTAAATTATTCTTATACTCCAAGTATTTTGAATCTCACTGACATCCAAACACTTTAAATCTCAGACATCTTAAACCCTACATTAATAAAAAAAAATTCCCAAAGCTTGATTTAACAATGTGTTTGGCATTAAAACTGTGGTTACAAAAAACACTGGCTTTGATCTGAGCTTTGGTGAACCACATTATGGAACAGACTCTGCACTACCTGGCATCTACCGGGGTTTTTCTGATGCCATGTCTATTTTTCTTGGATTATTTGACTCTGATCCGTACGTAGTTCTGACAGACTCCTTTCTACCGCTGCTTCTGATACAGGATTCTGTTTCAGAGGTTATACCCTCACATCACAATCCAACTAAACCACTGACTTGGCAGCCCAATTACCCACACAAATAGGAAATGTTTACTTTGATTACTTTTTAAAAGGAAAGACCATCTTTTTGAAAAATAAAGATTATTTTTTCGGGAGAAAATTATATCTATTTTCAATTGTCAGTACACATTACTATACCTTAATATAAGAAATAAATCAACTTGGCCATTTAATATGTTACTTTAAAAAAATAAAGATTTTTCAATTTATTTTTCAATTATCTTATTCGTATAAATATAAAATATGAAAGAGGATGAAGAGAACAATAAGTTAATTGTACCCTTAAAGCATGTTATGTACAAGTGTGTCTTTGTCACTTGAACACTTGAAAAGTTGTGTATTTCCAAACACTGCATACAATAGGGACTACACCCTAAACGACTTCATTGATTCTGCACTTTCTTGATATATTTACATCAATTTGCAATTTTCTTCTTTGAACAAAAAAATTGCATAAACATTTATCATAAAGAAAAAAAAACAAGAACAGGAGACACCATTGGAAATTAACGATGTATTGACTGAATACAAATTGTAAAATTGCTGATTTCTGATTGATGGTTCCCCAACTTCAGACTTTATTTTGTGACTGCAGTTCTCCTGGTCTACTTAACAAACAATGTCTTCAAAGTATCTCACACTGTTTTCTCACCAGATTTATTGATATCCTCTGCATTTACAGCTGTTTTTATACCTATCATTCATCCGAATCTTAAAGTAATTAAGGGCAAATGTGTTTGAGGCCTCCTTTTTATTCTATGTATACTAACATTTATAAGCGTAAAGAGTGCTATATCATTAAAACACACATAATCTCATACAGTGTTACATCATTTTATAATGAAATAAATTTAGCACATCTTGAAATCGTGAAACTAACCAAGCAATAAATCTGAAAAATTTCTAGAACCGAATTTTTAAAATGTGATGTCAAATTTTATTTCTGATTTAAGCATTAAACAAAAATTTCAGAGAAAAAAAAATTCTCTTGCAAGGACAAATCACAATTTCCTCCTGAAATATACCATACATCGTCACAGATTGAAACAATCTTCAGACTTAAGTAATAGAAATTCGTATAAATACTAATAGTAATGCCTCGATATATCGCCACTTACCTTGATTGTGAAATATCTGATTATTCAGCAGTTTCTCCCGATATTCATCAATCTTCATAACCACCTATCTAGGCATTGGAAATGTAATTCTGCAGAAAATCTGCAACAGAAAAAAATAATCACCAAGGCATCAAGCAGAATTATTGGACTGCCGTTACATCAAAGGCATGTTATTATACATCTGCCTGTCATTATGTGCGGGTACATGCATGACATTTAACAATTTATACAGAGTTGGCCCAGATCAGAATGGTCCTATTATGTAAGTAGGTTACCGTGACTATAGACAACTGTTATACTGTCCCCACTGTCTCCATTCTATCAGGGAGGTGTAATTAATCCCCCTCATTTACATTTTAGGGAGGTGTAATTAATCCCCCTCATTTACATTTAAGGGAATGTAATTAATCCCCCTCATTAACGCCTAATCACCAACCACTGCTACATTAAGAATAGATGAACTGAAGACATGTCGATTAAAGCTGAGGAAAATCTAGCTGTTGATCAGTCATTTCAGAGTAATTCTACCCTGGGTGTGACATCACCACCTAGAACATCGACATTCCTTTTATTCTTTGGGTGATATTCTTTCAGGTATCAGTGTATATATGCCTTAGATTCGTGATGATTTCCGAGAGAACTGAGTTCGGTCAAGGAGTACAAACTGAGGCTAATATTACATTATGACTGAAAATCATGTATCTATCCCACTTGCTGAAAAAAAATAAGGAATAAGGCACAATCCCTGATGTATAATTAATTGATGACATGCTGGGAAAATTAGATGCACTTTTCTATGGCTCACTCACTCCATACCATCTTCATCATGCGGAGAGTTAGACATAAAAATGCCAGAATATATAGAAAGGGTCCTTCCTCTAATAAAAGTAGAAAAGGTTATATGTACTCGAACTAAACAATAATATGAAAGTTCAAGCACCTCATAATCAATCAAAAGTTCATATATACAAAAACAGTTCAATTTTTTAAAAATTATCCAAAACCCATAAAAAACGCAAGAAGGAAAATTTACCAGCAAAAAATCTGTTTGTGGTGCCCTTTATTTGTTCTCTACTGTCTTTGAAAATTCAGCCCTTTTGTTTTTTAGAAAAAATAACAACCGTAAAGCAGAAAAAATAAATTAATAATAGAAACTTGATCCAATACAGACACAAAGTTCATAAGCATCCTTAAAATTTCAACTTCTCTTATGTGTAAATAAACAAGCATTGTGCTCTGCCAAATAGCAGGCCTACCCCCCACTTCTGTTGTGTTTCCAGGGGGAACATTTGATCTGCATCCTTCTCATGTAGCAGGCTTCCATGACATTGTACATTAAGAAAAACTGTAAATTTGATCTGCTTTAAGTGTGGACAGTAGATGTATATCATAAACTTGATTTTGTCGCCACCGTCTGTCTGTGGCTTCTACCTGTCTGCTACAAATCACCACACAAAGGAACGGAATGTCACACTGCTCTGAACATTTGTCGCAAGTACAAAATGCGATATGACCCAAAATACAGCGGAGGCAAAGGTGCATGACTAGCATGATAAGGGCACCTGATAACTCAATAAAAGAAAAAAATACTCTGTTTTAAGGTAAACCACCTTCCTAACCTCTGGTTCTGTATAAATTATGTTCTGTATACATCCACATTCTTAGAATATATGTACTTGTGTGACACTGCCTACAATATCACCCACTGAGCATTACTGCCTCTTTTTATTTACCTGAATAATTATAAAACAATTTTACAAAGATACTGCAGCACTGCTTTTATATATCAGACCTATAATATGAATATTTTATGGCATTATGCACCGATATCTTGAAAGAAATGTTTCATGTCAAAGCCTGGGAAAAGCTTTAAACATGAATGTCATTCTTCCATTAAAATTGTTAAATCACTTTCAGCCAAAAGTACATGTATGCAAACTTTTCCCTTAATTCGTGTTACACATAATATCATGATTCAATGTGGTTTACTACCAGTAACCTGAATGTGTAGATTCAGAAATTTAATTATATGAAAAAAAAACAAAAAACAAGTTAAACAACCAAATCGTCCTAACAACATAATTAATTTAATAACTGAACAAAAATATTTCACTCATTCGTTTTAATGATTATTATATCTTTAAAATAGTAATTAGCCATTAACATTCAGGCAAAGTAATGGAATTTATCATATTATATCACTGTATATGATTAAAATATTATGGGCAAATAAAAGGGTCATTTATTGTTTGCTTTTCCTATTCATTAAATCTTTTGATCTTTATAACAAAATACAACAGGTGATCAAGCAGTCTTTTGATTCCACTGACAACACTACAGGAAGAGTGCTAGACAAATATTGATATACACGGAACAAGAGCTCCTTCAGCACAGAGGTGGCATCCACCATTAAAGTTCTCATCAAATGACACCCTTCACTGCACCATAGTGCAAGATAACATTATACATAGTATGTATTTATTCTAAGTCCAGCCCAGCTCTTTGTAAAAGAAAAAAATGTAGCAAGGATCAAAGTCCTGCACTAGCTCTGGTCTAAACAATCTTATTTTTCTTGTGGATCAATTATCTAGAATGCTGAGTCATTTGAGCGGAATACCGGGGTTGACCCTGAGATAGCCTGCAGTTTACTGTGCACTATCAACCTCCACCCAAACAATGGAGATTTTAAAGAGGAAAACATGTCAATGAACTGTTATGTCAGATCTGTACAAAACGGAACTGGTATAAAAACGGGTCACAACAAGAGATTATGGGCAAGTGCTCAATGACTTCTGCTAGGTAAAACTTTGTAACAGGGAATACACATTTCATCTCAATCAATTCTTTTCTACGTTTTCTTTTACAAATAATCTATGTGTATTAAAACAGTCAAAACTAATTGAATTATTATAACACTGCACATTTTAAAATACTCAAACCCTAAAATATATCTCAGATACGAGTGAACTGTTTGCTGCACCTTCTTTTATTTTTCCTCATCAAGTTAATATGACTTCATACTATAACATTTTTTTTATAGAAAGGGAAAATACTTTGTGTGGACAATCTTTCTAAGTGTCGATAACCACTGATTTTCTACAGACATTGACATTTCATTTCAAATACTGAATTAGAACAAGGGGAATTACAAGGATACACAAATACCCTTTTTATGTAAAAGTCAGCATGGAACTCTGCTTTCTATCCACTTAAACAAAGGAAGGAGAAGCGTTTCCTTTCTATTAATGTCAAGTAAAAGCTGGGCAAGACAATCTGATTCGTGAGTGCGTGTGTTCATGATAGTAAAGTATATATTATTGAAAGGAATAGCAAATCATCGATATACTTACCAATATCATATAAAATCCTGAAAACTTAAAACCGAATAATGTCCCTAAACATAAATAATCTTAAATCTTGAGTCAACATCAAGACATTATCACTCATTCACTGAAGACTGTCACTGTGGACTTGTGAAGTTGTGTGCAGACTGTGTAGTTCAATGAAAGTTTAATATTTTGAACATCGAGCCCGTGCTAATAAAAGTGGAATGACTGCACCTTACTACGAAAGCGACAGTGTCGGCTTTCAAAAGGAGCGGTTTATATTTGCTAAAATGAACAACATCATAACTGTAACTTTACCTAATAACAACAAATAAAAAGAGACCCATGGACCTACTGGCTCACCTGAACACATTGGCTGGAGAAAAGTAATAATTAACCTCCCGGATAGTGGGCTAGATTTATTAACATTTGAATGTACACTAAGTAATTAAGGATGAAGATGACCAATCTTGACTTTGCTATTCTTGAGAAGGTGTTTAAAGATCTTCAAAATATTTTTATGTAAAACTTTGTGACCCGTTCATCTTACCCCCGGGGCCATGATTTGATTCATCGTATGTTATTTAACGTCTCTCTCGAGAATTTTTCACACATATGGAGACGCCACCACTTGCCGGTGGAGAGCTGATCAGTTTTGTCCTATACTCGGCGCTTACAGCCATTGATCAGTGAGGGGTCTTTTTTTTCGTGCCAGCACCTACTGCTACACAGGACTTGGGTTTATACAATTTCATCCGAAGGAACGGTCTCCACATCCTACAAAGTGATTCGAACCCGCGACGTAAGGATCAACTCCAGACTTCACGACTCTAGATTTACAGCAGACGCTATAACCACTGCGCCACGCGAGAACTCATATGGCAGTTTAATATATATAAACTTGAGTCAAAAGGAGATCCAAAGCAAATATATACTCACATGGCCTTACTTGTGGACCCCAAATCCATGGTATGCTCTGAAGAAAAGATAATGTCTTTCTAGAAAACGCAGACAGCAAAAAGAATAAATTTAATTATATACTATATCGTTTAAACATAGATAATAACAGCTTAGAACAAAGACAAAAGCATAGGCGATATAATTATTAGACCACGATTACCACAAGAATACACTACTAAGGTGGACCCCTGAAGAGGCGGACCTTAGGGCAAGATCACCTTCACCTTCACCTATCCCTTGACTTTCGTGGATGTCATTGGGACACCTTCGAAAACCTATCCACCACTTTTATCCATAAATCTCTGTTTTCTGTCGCTTTCTGGGTTTCTGCGAGGCTCAATCCAGTCCACTCAGGGATGTTGTCTTCCCACCTCTTCTTTTGCCTTCCCCGTCTTCGTCCTCCTTTCACTGTGCCTTTCAGAATGGTCTTTGCAAGGCCACTCGAGCGTGAAACGTGGCCGTACCATCTTAGTTTCCGCTTCTTGACGACAGTGAGAAGTTCATCGCGAGGTCCTATAGCTTCTGTGACTGCCCTGCGGACCTCTGCATTGGTCACATGGTCCGTGTATATGATACCTAGTATTTTCCTAAAGCATCTCGTCTCAGTGCTCACAACCCTTTTCTCAAGCTCAGCAGTGAAAGTCTAGGTCTCACAGGCATATAGGAAGACCGACATAGCAATGGAACGCATTAAATGGATCTTCGAGCGTAGAGTGATATTTCTGTCTCTCCAGATGGTTTATAATTTCGCTAATGCTGCAGATGTTTGTGCAATCCTTGCTATAATCTCTGGTTTGGAGCCTTCGTCTGATATGATGGATCCGAGGTACTTGAATGACTTCACTGTCTCCAGACATGTTCCGCTGACCTTGACTTTTGAGGTGATGTTGGTCATCAACTTTGTTTTTTCTTCACTTATCGCCATACCATATACAGAAGCTGCTTGGTCAAGGTGATTCACCAAGCTGGTTAGGTCAGACTTTTTCCCTGCAAGGCCATCAATGTCATCAGCGAATCGCAGATTTGTGAGGGTTCTTCCACCGATGGAGACTGTGCCTTTGTGGTCATCGAGAGCATCGTCCATAATCTTTTCAAGGAAGATGTTAAAGAGGGTGGGAGAAATAAAACAGCCTTAGCGTACTCCTACTGTTGTGCGGAACCAGTCACCAATGCTATTATTTAGGAGAATTGAACTAGTGGCCTTGTTGAATAGCGCTTCAGTCACTGGAAGAAGGTTGGCATTGATGTTGTCTTACACCATGAGGTCAATAAGGCAGCATGCCACACTCTATCGAAGGCTTTTTTGAAATCAATGAACAATGATAGAGGTCTTGTTGGTGTTGTAGCTACCTCTCGCAGATTATTCGTAAATTGAATATCTGTTCGGTGGTACTTCTACCTGTTCTAAAGCTTGCTTGTTCTTCACTTATTTAAGATGATTTTCAGCATCACCATGCTTGGGTGGCTTATTAAACTGATGGTTCGGTAGTTGTTACATAACTGTAGTTTTCCTTTCTTTGGTAAGGTGATAATCAGTGACTGTGTCCATGGAGTTGGCCATATCCTGATCCCAACTCTGATGTTTTGGAGGTCCATGTTTGCTCGGTCTCCTCCTATTTTGTAATGCTGATGGACTTTTGATCTTGAATACTGATCGTTACCTCCATATGTTTCATCCAGATGTTATGATTTGTATGATATGGAATTACTATTATTGTATAGTGAAACTTGGTTTCCTGTTCTTCAAGGATGCTTCATTCATATCTACTTTTTTTGTTTCCCATCACTATTCATTACAATGACAAGAATTTAAAGGAAACGTTACATTGAGCAAAAAAGTTATTTTGACTCAAAAAGGAAATCCAGTGACGAATTGGTACAATCTTAAATGGGATGATTTGTGAGCCTTTGTAAGCTTTGATATATTTAGGCTATCATAATAACATGTAGCAACATTTTCCCTATGTAGGCAGATGAGGGAAATTTTTGTTATTTATTATTTTTCCAATGTCAACTTTTCAAGGGACAATTGTAAGTAAAAATGTTCAATCTTTTCAGGGTTTATCAGCAAATTTGACCCAAAAAAATTGTTATTTGAAATTATAATTAGTTATCTTATGAGGTGACATCAGACATCACTCGTCTGTCTCTGAAGCTGAGTGATAAAAATAATTCTTTCAAAACTAATCATCGCACTTAAAATCCTTGAATACTTCATCAAATATTTCCAATTGATATATTCAGCTCCTAGTATGCATTTATTTTTTCAAGAGATTTTATGTATATCAATAAAGATAGTCTTTTGTGTTTTTAATTTATATATAGGTTTTTCTACCACCTTTTATTCCACCAAACTTTGCTTTTTAGCTCACCTGAGCCGAAGGCTCAAGTGAGCTTTTCTGATCACATTTTGTCCGTCGTCCGTCTCTAGGTGTCTGTGCGTCTGTAAACTTTTCTTATTTTCGACTTCTTCTCAAGAACCACCAGGCCAATTTTAACCAAACTTGGTACAAAGCATCTTTGGGTAAAGAAGAGTTTAAATTGTTAAAATAAAGGGCCAATTCCTTTCATAAGGGGAGATAATCAAGAAAAGACAAAAATAGGGTTGGGTCAGTAAAAAATCTTCTCAAGAACCACTGGGTCAGAAAAGCTGAAACTTATGTGGAAGCATTCTGGGGTAGTGTAGATTCTATTACCGTATAAGTGGAAATTTTAGCGAGACGCAAATTAAGCGATTTGCCCTGAAAAACTGGTAATTTATTTTTAGCGAGATGTTATTTTAGCGAATTTGAAATGAATGTTAAAGAAGTCATTACAAATAAATTTCATTTAATTTTTAGCGATATTTAATTTTAGCGATCTTGGCACCCTCGCTAATAATGTCAAAATTAAATCCTCGCTAAAAATTCTACTTATACGGTATAAATTATTCAAATCCTGACCCCCGGGGGTAGGGCGGGGCCACAATAGGGAATCAAAGTTTTACAAAAAATTAAAAGAAAAAACTTTAAAATTCGTCTTCAAATTATGAACCCCGGGGTAGGGCGGGGTCACAACAATGTCAAATAAAGTTTCGTTTCTTTTCTCTTTGACAGATGGAGAAACGAGTTAAGGAGATGAACACGTTTTTTATCATCGTGTATTTTTTCAGTGTATATCAAGGTAGATTTTAAGAAACTTTAAATGTCCAAGAAGATTAAAAAAAAGATTTTGCACTATTTTTCAAAGGATGGGGTAAACACACCTTTTCATAATGAAGATTTTGACGACATCTTATCCTATATTTATTGTTCTCTAAGTAATTTCAGAGAAAATGATTTCAAGCCAGAAAATGAAATGATTGGACGCTCAAAACTTTTGTCGAAGTCGTAGAATGGTTTCAATAGCTGGGAAACTTTCCCTTGCTGAGCAGTTCTCAGACAGATACTGGACACGTCATTATACAAAAAGAAGTGACTGGATTCATTTTCTTGGTTTGTTTGCTATTTCTAAAAAAAATTGTACATAGGGCCTATTGACTAATGAAAATAAATCTTAGTTTTCGGACGTTATTTAAAGCAACGTGTATTACGAACAATTATAATGATCATAAAGAGAGTCTCTAAAATTATAAACTGAGTATCAAAACATAATATTTAGACATTCTATAAATTAATTGTTTCCTTTTCTAAAAATATTAATATAGTTTTTTTTATACTCGCGTACATTCCCGTCTTTACAACGTGATATCTATATTCAGACATACACCTGTTCAAATTCTAGGGTGTTATGACAAAGATACAGTTCTTCCTGATGCTACATCCAGTTCATCATTTCTAGGTATAACAATTGTTGAATGTGAGTTGTTCTGTTTGCCCGATTCAGAGACATTTGGAATACAGGTATGTCTTTTAAAAATTGTTTTATTAATTGAACAAGTATAGCATTATAAGACATCCACCTTTTCATTTTTCTAATCGAGGAATCAACTTCGACGCTGATTTTTTTCTATAATATTTTTGTTTAGGGGAACATTTGCTTCTGTTTCTCTAAACTGGATCCCCATGCTCATCCATTACACATAAACCGGTGTAACTTAATTGATGAGAAATTTCCAGTTGGATATAACTCCATATTTATTTACAGAACTACTGGTAAGAAGTCTTTTTGTAATAAAATTCCTAAATACAATAGTATACTGTCTGACATTATTTATCACACAAAGAAAGCTGATTGGGGATATGAGGTGAGGTGGGGAGGGGGTTAGAAATCAATGTGTCCGTCTCTTTACATTTAGCCCGATCGTTTGTCCTTTAACCTTGCCCAGGCTATATTTTTGCAAAGGAAAATTATCTAAGAAATAAGGTGTCATTTTAAGAATTTTATTGGGATGTAAATACATGTTAGTCACGTGATAAAATACCAAAAATCCCCCGAGGCTTCATGCACACTATTTGCATGTGACCTTTTGACCCTGAATTTCGTTTTACAGGGATGTAAAACATACTGACTCAAAGAGAAACATTTCGAGTGAAAATAAAAAAAAAACATGGTAAAGTGCACGTTTATGACAAGAGATAGTGTCGGTACTGTGATTCAAGATCATTCTGGCAGAAAATATATTGAAGGGCGAGGTGAATATTGTACTTCGAAGATGGCTAAATCATTGTATTGACCGAAAAACAGCAATAATTGTTTTATTATATGATTCACTGATAAAATGATGCAGCTCATTACTCGTTTGCATTTTATTAAGTCCTAGCCAAATACAAGAGAGAAGCAGAATTAAAATGTGAATAAGCCTTACTAGTCGTATCAATCTGAAATGTTTTTTAAAATAAATTTTAATTGCCGTGAAAGAAAGATATAATGTCAGTCTTTTTTATAGGATAGATTTTGAAAGGAAGGAGTATTATCAGGAAAAACTGACTGCCAAAAAATAAAAAAAATTGTTGTTTAGTAAAAGTGTTGGAGGGGGGTCCCTGCAGTCCCTCTTACCACCCTCACCTAAAATTATATATTCGCTTATGTTTTGTTCACATGAAAATAAAAATCATAGTCGTTTCTATAGCTTTCTAAAATAATTTGTATAAATTTGGAATTTCCCAATCTATTTTTAGATCAATGTAGAGGAAATAAATCCTTGTATTGACCTGGAACGTCACGTGCAGGTCAATACAACGTAATATTTTTCTAACATACTGGGATCTCAGCCAATCAGAGAGATGGAAATTATTCAGTCATATAATAAATATTATTATTCTCCGGGGAATGATTAAGGAATGGATAATCAGTGGAGACTTATAATTGATACATTTATTGTTTAGGACCAGAGAGTATATTGAGAAATGGAGCAAAGGTCATTTTCGCAAATTCAAGGTCACTGGCAGTCAGTGGCAGAAAAGAGCATTAAAATTCTTTTCAACCTTTTCGACTTTGTAATGGACAATTATTAGAAGCTAAAACTTGGTACATTGAAATTATCTGAAGGTGTGTTATAACAAGATAAATGCTTCTTATGGCAAATTAATGGTCAGTGGAATAAAAAGCCCAGGATACCTGAAATGCATATGATTTTCTTCTCAGGAAATATTGGATTCCATATTTACTAAAATTATTACTTTTTTATTTACCTTATTACATTTTTACAATGTATTTTTTGGCAAAATTAAGGAATCATTTACAAAATTTAATAGGCACATTGAAATATTGCGGCAGGGGCATTATTTTGCTAGTTCGCTATTTATCAAAATCATACAATATGAGCAAACGAATTCTTTGATATATTTACAGACTTCAAAGCTATTAGGTCTCATAAACGTAAGTTTTTTTGTTTTTTTTTTTAAATTCAAGTTTAAACATTTACTTTGTAGTTTATTCTGAACCCACAGTGACTATAACTATTATATTGCTATTATTATTGAATAAAATTTTTATATTCTCACAGTTGATGCAACATACAAAGTGTGTGTGTGCAAATATTTTGTGTCAAATTCAATGAAGTGGAACTTACATTGGCTGACTGCGAGTCTTTTGGGAATGCATTATGTACAAACAAAGGTAATATCCAGAAATCCTTTGATCTTGAATACTATTTAATTGTTATCTCCACATTATTCATGTTAAGGATTTATATATCTTTTTAAAGTTTTCTAAGATATATTCACCGTATTAATATTGTCTGAAATATATAGAGTTAACGAACAGTATTTAAGCTCAAAAGTCCATGAAACAATACAAAATAGGAGCAGAGCAAACACTGACCGACGTTTTTCATACTATTTGTTAGTCCATTATTTATACATGAATTGACGACGGGTTTTCTTGTTATTTCCCGATTATGACAAGGAGCACACGGCGGGTGTGACCCGGTCGGCAGGGGATGTCCTGCCGACCTATCACACCCGCCGTGTGCTCTTTGGCATGATCGGGAAATAACGGAAAAAATCTGTCATCAATTCATTGTTTAAATAATGGACTAACAATAAGTGAAAAAAACGTCAGATAGCGTTTGACTCAATGATGAATTGTCTTTGCTGACAAGGTCATTGTATCGACTGTAGAACTTACGAAATGATGATTTTAAACGAGCTTGCTGATATTCTTGTTTCATCAACTTATTTGTCAATTTTTTTTCTCCTTTTTGAAATTGTTCATACGTAAAGCATGCTCTTGCGTATCGAATCAACTGAGAGATATAAACTCTGTATGCAGGTGATGGGAGTGTATTGCTCCATAAGCAATGAAAGTTGACGATAGAAAAGTTAAGGTTATCACGTTTATCGTAATGCTTGGTTGTTAGATTGCCATTAACGTCTTTTTTCAAGTAAAATATCTAAATATGATACAGATGTGTCAGACTCTGTGGTATTGTAACCTGAGTATATTAAGCTCTCCGGGATAAACCGTGTCTAGCTGCAGAACTGTAGTGTTATAAGTCTTTGACCATAACGTTACAGATTTACAGATCCCATAATGTAAAAAAGGTGCAATTTACGGCGCAAGATTTTTTGCTCACTTCTGGGGAAAATTGCCATACATTCCAGCATTGGTCAACCAACTATCTTTCACTCCCTAATTCTAGAAAAATCCATTAACAAATCTGTCTTTCTTTCTTTTTTATCCACCTCCCAACCTTTATCGTCGTCTCTGCAAGTTATAAACTTGCTACATTAGAATTGACTTTTGGATTGACGAACATTCACTTTAAGCGAGCTTATCGCCTGTAGAGGCGACTATAAAGAGTTTGGAGGTGGATAAAATATACAAATTGGTTAAAGAATGTGTCTAGAATTAGTGAATGAAAGATAGTTGGTTCACTAATGCTGGAAGTGGAGAAATTCACCAAAAAAAATGGTGTAAAAAATCTTGCACCGTAAATTGCACCTTTTTGCATTAAGGGATCTGTAGCGTTATGGACAAAGACTACTACTAGTATATAAAACTATAACACGACAGATCCTGTAGCTATACCGTATCGACACGAGAAATGAAATAACTATTGTTAATTGACAATGCGTCGTCGAATTTGTAGGAAATACCAGATACTCAGTAACAGTCGCCCGCGGTACAGTGGTTAGAGCGTTGCTTTAACCGTTGTGGATTCGACAAAATGATTTTGTAAATGATCACTGTTCGTTATGCTGATGTTTTAAACCAAACTATAAATTTTCAAAACAGCAATACATGTAGCAGTAGTGAAAAGTTGGAGATAAAAAACAATGATCTAGCTTAAAACGTCTAAAAACAATACAGAACTTTGAAGAAGACATAAACACGGAGCCCTGAGATCAGAGGCGTATTAGTAGATTACAATTGTAGTTCTTTGATGAAACTAGTATCCTGAACTCTATCAATATGTATCTTTTAAAGTTCTTGTAGGTAACTACACATGGGATAAAGCTATGCAGGGATGTGTGCAACAATCAACGGCTGCTCACTACCTTAAAGCTGACATAGACTTACATGTAGCGTCCTCCAATGTTTGCACTAATTATAACACCTCATTTATTGGTCCTCTGTGGCTTGGAATTCAGTCCTCAACGTTGGACTTAGAATACAAAGATGGTAAAGGGAAGTCATTATTATCATAATTCATTAGTTTTAGAAAATCCATGGTTTTTCTGTATCTGTCTAAAATACATAGATACTTCGATTTTACAAAATTAAAACTAAAATAAAGTAAAATACACGATCAAAATGATGATTTTCAGATTTAACAAACGTAGCAAAGGATATGAAATGTCAAAGCTGTCGCAAGGTTTGCAAGTTCGAAGACTGCAGTTAATCAAGACGAGCATTTTGTGAACCCGTAGGTCGTTTTCATTTTACTATCCTGTGAAGTCGTGCTTTTAACTAGGTATAATAAGATCATTGTCTCACTGTAATGATGAAACATATCGAGATAACAGTATTAAAGATCAAAAGTCCATAAAACAATCAGAATTGGAGCTGAGCAAACAGGGACCTCCAAATCACTAGAGGTGGGATCAGGTGCCATGGAGGGGTGAGCATCCCCTGTTGACCGATTATAACCGACGTGTGCTCCTTGTCATGATCGGGAAATAACGGAAGAAATCCGTCGTCAATTTAGTGTATAAATAATGGACTAACAATGTAGTATGTAAAACATCAGTCAGCATTTGACTCGATGATAAATTGTATTTGCTGACAAGGACATTGTATCGACCATAGAACGTACGAAATAATTACTTTAAAAGAGACGTTTTATCTCAGACTGGAGCATGACATGATTTCTGTGATCAAGTCATGTCAAGTAAAAATTTTATTTATAGTTGACATTACTATAAATACAGTATAACAGAAATAACATGAGCTGTTGTTTTCTAGGTATTGTGTGTGTTGATGGTGGTCCATAACTTTCTGTTGTTACTTGTTGGTATCAAAGCTTTACCGGTGGGAGCCAAGGTAAGTGAGGAGAAATATAAAAGAGCTATTAAAAAGCAGTATCTGCTGTTCAACTCATTTAAGATTACTCTTCAATAAAATAGAAAATTGTAGAAATGAAACTTTTGCATCCATTTGAATGATTTTTTTATTTTTGAGCCTATGCCACAAGTTGGTTTAAAAAAAAATTCTCAAGAATAAGTTCATGATGATAGTAATATTATTTTGTACTACAGCTGTATATAAGTTATATATATTTTGTTTTTGTACCAAAAATATATTGTTTTCCTTTCAGGAAACTGTCCTAGGAATGGCTTCTCTTTCTGCTTTAGGATCTTTTGGAGCAGCTTTAGAAATTGTTTTTATTTTGTATCCTTCATTATTCATGACACTGTGGATTGGTATTAAATGTGATTTACTGTTAAAAAGTTATGATAACAAAACGGGTTCTTATATTCATAGCTCTGTTGACAGTTCCTTAACTCCATTTAGATATGTTATGTTAGCGTCTGTATTAGGATTGTACAGTCTACCAGTTTTTCGCAATCTTCGCCCAGTTCCACATGAAACGTCGATGGTCAAGGTCATTGGAAACTGCACTGTCCTGCTCATCCTTAGTTCAGCATTACCTGTGATGTCAAGGACATTAGGTCAGATATACAAGTCTTAATTTTCATGTTTTAAAAATTGAGAATTAATATGGTAAAGGTATGGATTGTAAAATCCAATCAGTTGTGCAATGTTTACTTTGATTTTGCATAATTGTTCATCAGATGTCAGTAAAGCTGATTTTTAGAGAGTATGACATTGAATTAAAAATTCTCTTATTTCAGGTTTAACCAATTTTGACTTGATTGGTAACTTTGGAAGTATGGACTGGTTAGGGAACTTTTACATCATCATGTTGTGTAATATTGTCTTTGCTGGTCTGACTACATTGTGCCTAGTCACCAAATTCACTAAAGCAGTGAGGACAGAGATCTACGATAGGATGAAGGAATTTTTTATCAGGGAGCAAGGGGCACCTGGTCGCACGCATTCCTTTATAGCCAATGGGGACATCAGCTCAAAGGAGGATTAGGGGACTATTGTATCTATGGTAATTAGTGATCACCATGGAGAACTTAGCTTAGAAACAATTGTCCAATTCATCAACTGTGATACATGTAAAAGTGTGTAAGCTTGGATTGTAGGTGTGATTAGTGTGTTTGAAGTAGATTTCCTACTACATATACTAAGTACGCAATAAATAAGTGAATTTCATCTTCCATAAAAAAAATATTAAATATAGCACTATACAAATAATAAAGAAAAAAAATCAAAAAAGATAAGCAATGAAATTTATTTGTACATGGAAGAATGTAATCTGAAATCTATATTAATCCAATTTTAAATATATATCAAGCTAAATCTGGCAAGAAGAAAAAAATGTTCAGACACAAGGAAGCACAAATAAAATTAATGGAGAACTCTGGAAGTTTTTAAATATTTTTTTTCCTTGTATATTCCCAAAATAAACTACAATTATTTGAGCCACATAAAGATCTTCTCATAAAAACATATTATTGATCCCCCAACATAAAATCAACATCTACTTATATCACTGTTAAAATAAAATATCATTTGTAATAATAATTAACAAGGTCAATATATTAATATTATTTAACAGTGATCCTAATAATTATGTCACAAATTCCAATAAAGCATAAAGAGGTGCACCAAAATCTCCACCCAAATTTAATGGGAAAGATGAAAACCTGTTAATGACTCTTAAAGAGTCTGATTAAAACAGAGAAAACTGCCAAACTTCATTTAATTCAGAGGTTCAAGTCATGTGAAAATATTTAAATTTAAGTCTTAGAAACCAAACTAAGAGATTGCAATTTAAGTTTCTATTGGTAGAAACATATACATGTATCTAGTGTTTTGAGGAGAATGAAGATGGAATGTTTATATTTTTGTGTGATGATACACTGTAATCATTCAGTCACTGTTATAATCATCAAAGTTCTCTCCCCTGACAATCTCTGACTGATGATAGCGCCCTCTGCTGGCGAAGTCCTCGTTGTCATCAGTCAGCTGGGCAGCCATTAGGTTCATTGCCGGTGTGGCTGGCGCGACGATTATCTCCTCTTGTACATCCTTCCCGCCTCTGTGAAAGGAGAAATATTTACTGAATAGTTATGATTCTGTTAGTTGAGTTTAAAAGTGTAGGGAAAAAAACTTAAGCTGAGGAGCATTTACTGAGTACCAGTTATTTCAGCAGTTGTCTACTTTTGAGCAATATTCTGTAGATAGGGCAAATCAACAAAATTACTTTTTACTAATTTGCTTGCTATATTTGAAGGGTAAAACTGCAATGATTTCCAACAGCGTAAAGCAAACATTTACAGTATTTTACAAGGGCACAACAAATTGGAGCATCTGCTTGCAAGGAGCATATCTACATGCATAAATCAAGGCAGCATTTGTCATCATTCCGGATGCATTACTTACGTTTAGTACACTGGAAGGCCAACTAACAAATACACACAAGCAGGTAACTATAGCCACTCCCACTTGTTTGCAAGAGGATAATTATTTAATAATAATACAAATATATATTTACCTGCAACAACGTTTAATGCCTCCTTTAATCCACTCATACATGTTAAAATCAGCAATTCCTGCAGGGAAACAAAAACAAGAAAGGTCATCTTTAATTTTACTAAAGTATACAATTTGTCATGTTTGTCTAAAATCCTTTTGATAAACAAGAGGCCCATGGCCAAATCGCTCACCTGAGAAGCTTTGACCATGCTGTTCTTTAACAGATTTTCCGTCTTGTGGTAATCGTGGTCTAATAATTATATCGCCTATGCTTTTGTCTTTGTTCTAAGCTGTTATTATCTATGTTTAAACGATATAGTATATAATTAAATTTATTCTTTTTGCTGTCTGCGTTTTCTAGAAAGACATTATCTTTTCTTCAGAGCATACCATGGATTTGGGGTCCACAAGTAAGGCCATGTGAGTATATATTTGCTTTGGATCTCCTTTTGACTCAAGTTTATATATATTAAACTGCCATATGAGTTCTCGCGTGGCGCAGTGGTTATAGCGTCTGCTGTAAATCTAGAGTCGTGAAGTCTGGAGTTGATCCTTACGTCGCGGGTTCGAATCACTTTGTAGGATGTGGAGACCGTTCCTTCGGATGAAATTGTATAAACCCAAGTCCTGTGTAGCAGTAGGTGCTGGCACGAAAAAAAAGACCCCTCACTGATCAATGGCTGTAAGCGCCGAGTATAGGACAAAACTGATCAGCTCTCCACCGGCAAGTGGTGGCGTCTCCATATGTGTGAAAAATTCTCGAGAGAGACGTTAAATAACATACGATGAATCAAATCATGGCCCCGGGGGTAAGATGAACGGGTCACAAAGTTTTACATAAAAATATTTTGAAGATCTTTAAACACCTTCTCAAGAATAGCAAAGTCAAGATTGGTCATCTTCATCCTTAATTACTTAGTGTACATTCAAATGTTAATAAATCTAGCCCACTATCCGGGAGGTTAATTATTACTTTTCTCCAGCCAATGTGTTCAGGTGAGCCAGTAGGTCCATGGGTCTCTTTTTATTTGTTGTTATTAGGTAAAGTTACAGTTATGATGTTGTTCATTTTAGCAAATATAAACCGCTCCTTTTGAAAGCCGACACTGTCGCTTTCGTAGTAAGGTGCAGTCATTCCACTTTTATTAGCACGGGCTCGATGTTCAAAATATTAAACTTTCATTGAACTACACAGTCTGCACACAACTTCACAAGTCCACAGTGACAGTCTTCAGTGAATGAGTGATAATGTCTTGATGTTGACTCAAGATTTAAGATTATTTATGTTTAGGGACATTATTCGGTTTTAAGTTTTCAGGATTTTATATGATATTGGTAAGTATATCGATGATTTGCTATTCCTTTCAATAATATATACTTTACTATCATGAACACACGCACTCACGAATCAGATTGTCTTGCCCAGCTTTTACTTGACATTAATAGAAAGGAAACGCTTCTCCTTCCTTTGTTTAAGTGGATAGAAAGCAGAGTTCCATGCTGACTTTTACATAAAAAGGGTATTTGTGTATCCTTGTAATTCCCCTTGTTCTAATTCAGTATTTGAAATGAAATGTCAATGTCTGTAGAAAATCAGTGGTTATCGACACTTAGAAAGATTGTCCACACAAAGTATTTTCCCTTTCTATAAAAAAAATGTTATAGTATGAAGTCATATTAACTTGATGAGGAAAAATAAAAGAAGGTGCAGCAAACAGTTCACTCGTATCTGAGATATATTTTAGGGTTTGAGTATTTTAAAATGTGCAGTGTTATAATAATTCAATTAGTTTTGACTGTTTTAATACACATAGATTATTTGTAAAAGAAAACGTAGAAAAGAATTGATTGAGATGAAATGTGTATTCCCTGTTACAAAGTTTTACCTAGCAGAAGTCATTGAGCACTTGCCCATAATCTCTTGTTGTGACCCGTTTTTATACCAGTTCCGTTTTGTACAGATCTGACATAACAGTTCATTGACATGTTTTCCTCTTTAAAATCTCCATTGTTTGGGTGGAGGTTGATAGTGCACAGTAAACTGCAGGCTATCTCAGGGTCAACCCTGGTATTCCGCTCAAATGACTCAGCATTCTAGATAATTGATCCACAAGAAAAATAAGATTGTTTAGACCAGAGCTAGTGCAGGACTTTGATCCTTGCTACATTTTTTTCTTTTACAAAGAGCTGGGCTGGACTTAGAATAAATACATACTATGTATAATGTTATCTTGCACTATGGTGCAGTGAAGGGTGTCATTTGATGAGAACTTTAATGGTGGATGCCACCTCTGTGCTGAAGGAGCTCTTGTTCCGTGTATATCAATATTTGTCGAGCACTCTTCCTGTAGTGTTGTCAGTGGAATCAAAAGACTGCTTGATCACCTGTTGTATTTTGTTATAAAGATCAAAAGATTTAATGAATAGGAAAAGCAAACAATAAATGACCCTTTTATTTGCCCATAATATTTTAATCATATACAGTGATATAATATGATAAATTCCATTACTTTGCCTGAATGTTAATGGCTAATTACTATTTTAAAGATATAATAATCATTAAAACGAATGAGTGAAATATTTTTGTTCAGTTATTAAATTAATTATGTTGTTAGGACGATTTGGTTGTTTAACTTGTTTTTTGTTTTTTTTTCATATAATTAAATTTCTGAATCTACACATTCAGGTTACTGGTAGTAAACCACATTGAATCATGATATTATGTGTAACACGAATTAAGGGAAAAGTTTGCATACATGTACTTTTGGCTGAAAGTGATTTAACAATTTTAATGGAAGAATGACATTCATGTTTAAAGCTTTTCCCAGGCTTTGACATGAAACATTTCTTTCAAGATATCGGTGCATAATGCCATAAAATATTCATATTATAGGTCTGATATATAAAAGCAGTGCTGCAGTATCTTTGTAAAATTGTTTTATAATTATTCAGGTAAATAAAAAGAGGCAGTAATGCTCAGTGGGTGATATTGTAGGCAGGAGTGTTGTTCATGCACCGATTAATGGCAATAATCTTCATAAGAAATAAAGGAAAGATATTCTAGAGTCGTGAAGTCTGGAGTTGATCCTTACGTCGCGGGTTCGAAACACTTTGTAGGATGTGGAGACCGTTCCTTCGGATGAAATTGTATAAACCCAAGTCCTGTGTAGCAGTAGGTGCTGGCACGAAAAAAAGACCCCTCACTGATCAATGGCTGTAAGCGCCGAGTAGGCCTATAGGACAAAAACTCATCAGCTCTCCACTGGCAAGTGGTGGCGTCTCCATATGTGTGAAAAATTCTCGAGAGAGACGTTAAATAACATACGATGAATCAAATCCTGGCCCCGGGGGTAAGATGGACGGGTCACAAAGTTTTACATAAAAATATTTTTAAGATCTTTAAACATCTTCTCAAGAATAGCAAAGTCAAGATTGGTCATCTTCATCCTCAATTACTTAGTGTACATTCAAATGTTAATAAATCTAGCCCACTATCCGGGAGGTTAATTATTACTTTTCTCCAGCCAATGTGTTCAGGTGAGCCAGTAGGTCCATGGGTCTCTTGTTATTTGTTGTTATTAGGTAAAGTTACAGTTATGATGTTGTTCATTTTAGCAAATATAAACCGCTCCTTTTGAAAGCCGACACTGTCGCTTTCGTAGTAAGGTGCAGTCATTCCACTTTTATTAGCACGGGCTCGATGTTCAAAATATTAAACTTTC
Source organism: Saccostrea glomerata (assembly GCA_003671525.1). Classification (NCBI taxonomy): domain Eukaryota; kingdom Metazoa; phylum Mollusca; class Bivalvia; order Ostreida; family Ostreidae; genus Saccostrea; species Saccostrea glomerata. The sequence goes on from PRKT01000050.1 coordinate 1,057,498, forward strand.
ATTGAACTCCACAGTCTGCACACAACTTCACAAGTCCACAGTGACAGTCTTCAGTGAATGAGTGATAATGTCTTGATGTTGACTCAAGATTTAAGATTATTTATGTTTAGGGACATTATTCGGTTTTAAGTTTTCAGGATTTTATATGATATATTGGTAAGTATATCCACGGGCACTGGAAGTTAATGTAAATATATAGTATGTGTATGTATAAAAAACATACACATACTATATTATATATTTACATTAACTTCCAGTGCCCGTGAGTATATCGATGATTTGCTATTCCTTTCAATAATATATACTTTACTATCATGAACACACGCACTCACGAATCAGATTGTCTTGCCCAGCTTTTACTTGACATTAATAGAAAGGAAACGCTTCTCCTTCCTTTGTTTAAGTGGATAGAAAGCAGAGTTCCATGCTGACTTTTACATAAAAAGGGTATTTGTATTTCCTTGTAATTCCCCTTGTTCTAATTCAGTATTTGAAATGAAATGTCAATGTCTGTAGAAAATCAGTGGTTATCGACACTTAGAAAGATTGTCCACACAAAGTATTTTCCCTTTCTATAAAAAAAAATGTTATAGTATGAAGTCATATTAACTTGATGAGGAAAAATAAAAGAAGGTGCAGCAAACAGTTCATTCGTATCTGAGATATATTTTAGGGTTTGAGTATTTTAAAATGTGCAGTGTTATAATAATTCAATTAGTTTTGACTGTTTTAATACACATAGATTATTTGTAAAAGAAAACGTAGAAAAGAATTGATTGAGATGAAATGTGTATTCCCTGGTACAAAGTTTTACCTAGCAGAAGTCATTGAGCACTTGCCCATAATCTCTTGTTGTGACCCGTTTTTATACCAGTTCCGTTTTGTACAGATCTGACATAACAGTTCATTGACATGTTTTCCTCTTTAAAATCTCCATTGTTTGGGTGGAGGTTGATAGTGCACAGTAAACTGCAGGCTATCTCAGGGTCAACCCCGGTATTCCGCTCAAATGACTCAGCATTCTAGATAATTGATCCACAAGAAAAATAAGATTGTTTAGACCAGAGCTAGTGCAGGACTTTGATCCTTGCTACATTTTTTTCTTTTACAAAGAGCTGGGCTGGACTTAGAATAAATACATACTATGTATAATGTTATCTTGCACTATGGTGCAGTGAAGGGTGTCATTTGATGAGAACTTTAATGGTGGATGCCACCTCTGTGCTGAAGGAGCTCTTGTTCCGTGTATATCAATATTTGTCTAGCACTCTTCCTGTAGTGTTGTCAGTGGAATCAAAAGACTGCTTGATCACCTGTTGTATTTTGTTATAAAGATCAAAAGATTTAATGAATAGGAAAAGCAAACAATAAATGACCCTTTTATTTGCCCATAATATTTTAATCATATACAGTGATATAATATGATAAATTCCATTACTTTGCCTGAATGTTTATGGCTAATTACTATTTTAAAGATATAATAATCATTAAAACGAATGAGTGAAATATTTTTGTTCAGTTATTAAATTAATTATGTTGTTAGGACGATTTGGTTGTTTAACTTGTTTTTTGTTTTTTTTCATATAATTAAATTTCTGAATCTACACATTCAGGTTACTGGTAGTAAACCACATTGAATCATGATATTATGTGTAACACGAATTAAGGGAAAAGTTTGCATACATGTACTTTTGGCTGAAAGTGATTTAACAATTTTAATGGAAGAATGACATTCATGTTTAAAGCTTTTCCCAGGCTTTGACATGAAACATTTCTTTCAAGATATCGGTGCATAATGCCATAAAATATTCATATTATAGGTCTGATATATAAAAGCAGTGCTGCAGTATCTTTGTAAAATTGTTTTATAATTATTCAGGTAAATAAAAAGAGGCAGTAATGCTCAGTGGGTGATATTGTAGGCAGTGTCACACAAGTACATATATTTTAAGAATGTGGATGTATACAGAACATAATTTATACAGAACCAGAGGTTAGGAAGGTGGTTTACCTTAAAACAGAGTATTTTTTTCTTTTATTGAGTTATGGGAAGAATTTCAATTGTAAAACAAAATATAATTATTTTACAACAAGTTATATTTCAATTTCAAACTAAAAAAATAAGAATACAAAATATTTGTTGCATTTATATATTAAAGTCTCTGGCGATTGTAGAATATAAAATTATTAGATAATAGAAGATGAGCATGTAAATTCGAAATATTTGATAAAGTATTCGGGGTTTTTAAATGGGTGGTCAATTTGAATTTTTAAAAAAAACAGAGAGAGACGAGTAATGTTTGATGTCACCTCATGATTTTTTTATGAAAACCACTAACTGAATTGACATAGTCAAATATAATAAAAACTAATCACAAAAAATAATGTTCAATGTGCAGCAACAGAATTTACAAATAACTTAACCTACAGAGTTGATAGGGTAATTGTTTTTGTCAAATTTGATGATAGACCCTTAAAAGTTAATAAATTTTTACTTACAATTGTCCCTTGTTTAGTTGACATAGGAAAAAAAACAGCGATAAAAAAAGTTCCTTCATCTGCCTAAATAGGGAAAACGTCGCTACATGTTATCAACAATGATAGCTTACAAACGTCAAAGCTTAGAAGTGCTCACAAATGAAGGATCCAATGTCTAACTGGATTTCCTTTTTAAGTCAAAATTACTTTTATGCTTAATGTAACGTTTCCTTTAATTCTTGTCATTGTAATGAATTCTTGGACTTTCTAAGTGATGGGAAACAAAGTAGAGTGAATGAAGCATCCTTGAAAAATAGGAAACCAAGATAAAAGCTTAATATTTTAACGTGTTTAAAAGTGATTAAACAAAAGTACTGTGATAGAGAACAAGCATTCTGAAAGTATTATATTAGCAATACTAGTTCCCTACCGACAATAAATCTGGTTAAAAAAGAAATTGACTGTCAGATTTCATGACAATTGCTATTCCATCGGTCTGATTATTTTTGAATTGTTTCTTTCTGCTATGAAGCTAAAAGCAAATACCGGTAAAAAGTTCAACACTTTTTAAACTTATAATTTTCATAATCGCTAATGATGGGACAAAGCTATACATGTTTTCCGAGGTGCACTCCAGTTTTTACCTGAATAGATTTCTCTTCTAGAGTCAAATCGGTCAAAGGTAACCTGAATTTTCAATGTTATTATTTTCTGTAGAAGGAGTAATTTTCAAAGTGAATGTAAGGGACGTAAAGAAATATATTTAGTAGGAATTATGCTATAAAACAAACAAACCCGAATAAAATAAATATTTTTCAAGTACCTTAGACAAAATACTATGATCGTTATGATTAAAATCAAATTGGAAACCAAAAGAAAATGTCAGGTTATAACGAGCTATTCAATTAACTCATTATAACGAAAAATGATGAAAGTATCTGGTTAAAACGAGTTGTTAATAATACCCTTGTAATGAAAGGTCATCAGGTACCGTTTTATAAGGAATTTCAGGAATGCAATTATGTTTAATTTTGTGAAAAAAAAATTATTATTAAATGTCATATTTACAATTTTCAGAATAAAATAATAAACCTAGATTGTAAATAAAGACATATAAACTTGTACCCTTTGTGGGACAGAGTTTAATTTCCTCCTTCCTTAGATGCAAGACTCTGAGTCTTGATAATTATGATTCTGTAATATAAATTTTATCGCACACTCCAGAAATATTTCAATCATTTTGTTTAATCCAGAGGTTATAATTAGACATTATGAACATCAAGGCAATGTATTATTATTTTTTTAAAAAGTAAATTATACTTACAGTTTCTATGGATCAGTAAGATTTCTTTCTTAATGTATAATCATAAACGGTCAAGCTGAAACTTCCTTTGCTGCCGACCGTCCAGTGGAATAAGTTACATGTAGATAAATACTCCTTATTATGTCCTTATTACATGTAGATAAGTAGTAGCAGGTGGATCCGAGATTTTTTTAAGTGTTCAATAATTTTTATTAGTCTATTTCAAGATCTGGCTAATTTTTTGGCAAATGATTTTATTTGTGTAAATTACCAGATTGAATTTTTAATAATCTCCTCGCAACGGAGATGAAGGGATATAAAAACGCACTAAGGTCTGTAAGAGGGTGTGTGAGCGTGTCTATCTGTGTTTGTTCTTGTGTGAAAAGGAAGTGACAAAATTTGCATTGTGATCGATGTGGAATGCTGCCTTGATTTATAAATCAAGATGTTCTTTCCGAGTAGAGGGGATGCTCCACTTCATGATGCCCTTGTGTATGTTTTAAGTTTAAAACCAGTTGTTTCATATTCAAAAAGATACTTGTGTTTCTGATTGACAATATTAATGTGGTTTTTGAAGACCATGGCCTCCAACAATCTATTGAAACCCCATGGATACCAATTGCGCTCTGTTATAAGTAGACCTATTTTTGTATTCATTTGAAGCAGAATTTGTGCAAAATCTTGTGCGTGAAAAGAAGAAAACACTTGCTGTGGCCTTCAACTCAAGATTTAAGAAATAAGGTATCATTATAAAACAACTATCGGGATATAAATACGGGTTGGTCACGAGATTTAATTCCATAAAGCCCGAAATTCTGACTGACGTTTTTCATACTACATGTAATTGTTAGTCTATTATTTATACGCTGAATTGACGACAGATTTTTTTTAGTTATTTCCCGATTATGACAAGAAGCACACGGCAGTGGATACTCACTCCTCCATGGCACCTGATCCTACCTCTGATTGTTTTATGGACTTTTGATCTTGAATAATTTTCGTTATCTCCATATGTTTCACTCCATATTTTTCATTCATAAACGTATAATTTATTCTAATAAATACTAATTAAAACAAACTATCGCTATTATGTGTACCTTGATTATAACTGGAAGAATTTGTATCTTTATGTGATATAGACGAATAGAGGGTATCATTTATCCTTCTGTTACTTTTCTCGTATGCTATGGTCGATGTGTTTGAATAAATCTGTTGATCATTTGTCATTG